>CAKNYM010046273.1:12461-23867 GCA_932195095.1 Andricus curvator
AAATGGGTTGAATCCTTAACATGTAGGATAATTTTCAATCAAGAAAGATGAATTTTTAACCGAAAAGTTGAATTTTCAACTAGAACAGATTTTTTATACCAAAAATAAAATCGTCAAATTTTCAGTTTGAAAAATTAATTATAATCAGAAAAAAAGGATTTTCAACCAGTTCAGTTTAAATAGAAAGATTATTTTTTGACTAAGTAGTTGAATTTTCAACTAGTTGAATTCAAAAAAAAAAATAACTTTTAACCAATTGGTTCAATTTTCAACAAGTAGGATAATTTTCAATTAACAAAGATGAATTTTAAACCAAAAAGTTGAATTTTCAACTATTCGAATTCAACGAAAAAAATTAACTTTTAACAAATGGGTTGAATCCTTAACAAGTAGGATAATTTTCAATCAACAAAGATGAATTTTCAACCAAAAAGTTGAATTTACAAATAGAACGAATTTTTTGTACCAAAAAATTTTGTACGTCAAATTTTCAGTTCAAAAAATTAATTATCAACAGAAAAAAAGGATTTTCAACCAGTTCAGTTTAAATAGAAAGATGATTTTTTCTCCACATAGTTGAATTTTCAACCAAACACGTTAATTTTTCACCAAAGAGTTTAATTTTGTTACAACAGAGATGAATTAAAAAAAACATAAACTTTCAACAAAATTGTTGAATTTTGAAGCCAAAAGGATGATCCATATACAAAAGAGTTGAATTTTCTACTCGGAAATACTATTTTTTAACAAAAAAGTGAAATAGTTGAAATCCATATAAATTCTCTAAAATTCCTGAAAATTCTTTCATAGGTCCTAAAATCTGAAAAAAATCTTGAAAATCTCTTTAAATATATTCGAATCACCATAAAATCCTTAGAAAATCTGTAAAATCACTTCAAATGTTTTAAAATTACTTGCGAAACTTTTGGAAGTGCTGCAAAATATTTTGAAATATTCTGAAATACATCGTAAATCCCTAAAATCCTTTAAAATATTTTCCATTTCTTAATAATTTTTTTAAATTAATTATAATAATTTCATATAATATTCTTGTTAGTACTTTTATTATACCTATATTTCTGGTTCTTTTTTTTCAGTTGCTTCCCGCTGACGATTATTTTTTTAGATAAAAATTTTATTATTTTATTGCAAATTGAATAATTTTTTTTCAAAAGTCATCCTTTTTGATTGAAAACTGAACAATTTTTTCTAAAAATTCTTCTTGATTGAAAATTGATATTTTTTAGTTGAAATTTTATTTTTTTTAGCAAAAAATTATTCTTCTTGTCTAAATAGATCACTTTTATAATTAATAATGCAACTGCTTAGTTGAAAATTACCTTTTTCGTTCAAATTCGTACGTAATTAAATTTTTAATTCAAATAGATGAATTTTTTCGATGACACTTAAATATTAAACAAAACGATCATTTTTCACCAAGAAAGAAGACTTTTCTACCATAAAGATGAATTTTCAATCCAAAAGTGTGAATTTGTAACAAAGCAGTTGAATTTTTAACCAAAAAGGACGGCTTTATCAAATTGTATTGTTTTCCATCCTACAAAGATGCATTTTCAACCAAATAATCAAATTGTGAAACAACAAAGATTTAAATTCAACCAAAAATTTTTAACAAAAAGTTCATTCTGAACTAAAAATAATGACCCTTCTATCATAAAAGGTTAACTTTCTACAAAAAAAAAATGGAACTAGTTAATTTAAACAAAACAAAATTAACTTTTAACAAATTGGTTGAATCCTCAACAAGTAGGATAATTTTCAATAAAAAAGATGAATTTTAAACCAAAAAGTTGCATTTTCAACTAGAACAAATTTTTTGTACCAAAAATAAAATCGACAAATTTTCAGTTTAAAATATTAATTATCAACAGAACAAAAGAATTTTCAACCATTTCAGTGTAAATAGAAAGATGATTTTTGAACCAAATAGTTCAATTTTTAACCAAACAGAGGAATTTCCAACAAAAATGTGGAATTTTCAACCAAAAAAGATAACGTTTCAACCAAACATGTTAATTTTCCACCAAAGAGTTCAATTTCGTACCAACAGAGATGAATTAAAAAATATATATAAGCTTTAAACAAAGTTGTTGAATTTTCTGTACGAAAAAACTATTTTTTAAGAAAAAAGTGAAATTTCTAACCTATAGTTAAATATTCTTGAAAATAGTTTGATTTTTACCCAAATATGTGAATGTTTAACTTTCCGGGGTTTAGCAGGACTAGGGTGACCAGGCGTCCCGGTTTTCCGGGACATGTCCCGGTTTTTGGGTGTTTTGAGAAGCGTCCCGGTTTGTAGTCAAATGTCCCGGTTTTGGTCGAAATACCGAAATTGGAAAAAAACATTTTCCTACAGTTCCTTTTTTAATGTATAGAATTCCTGAAAATAGAAACAAGAATCCATCGACCAAATTTAGACAACCAGCATAAAATGCTCTTATTGTAATTAATTTTTTTTTTTTTTTTGTTTGACAAAAATAAAAGAGGAAAGAAAAATGAGGAGGCACACAAACAAATCCCCTTCCTTCTCTTTTTCTATTTATTTCGAAATATTTTCCGATCCCCTCCCCCCCAATAAATCGCAAAATGAAACAAAATTTATTTAAAATTTTTTTATCAAACAATTCATGAATTCATGCAAAATTGATTTAACAGTGGTTGCTCACGTCTTTTCTTACATTTATGAAAAGCATATCAGCGATAACTACTAACTATGTTGTAAATAAAGGAAACTTGTTACATTTTCCCCAAAAAAGGAAAAAAAACTTAAGAATTTCAAATAAGATTAAAATCAAATTCAAAATCATATTTAACGTCCAATACTCTAGTTAATGTGTAGAATTCCTGAAAATAAAAACAAGAATCCAACGACCAAATTTGGACAACCACCATAAAATGCTCCTATTGTAATTAAAAAAAAAAAATTTTGTTGACAAAAATAAAAAAGAGGAAAGAAAAATGAGAAGGCAACCAACAAAATCCCCTTCCTTCTCTTTTTTTATTTCTTCCTTCTTTATTCATTTATTTATTTTGTTGGAAAAAGTTTTTTTTTTTAAATTACAATAGCAGCATTTTATGGTGGTTGTCCAAATTTGGTCGTTGGATTCTTGTTTTTATTTTCAGGAATTCTATACATTAACTAGAGACGTGAGCAACCACTGTTAAATCGATTTCTCACAAATTCATCACTTGTTTGAAAAAAAATTTTGAAATAAATTTTTTTTCCTGTTGAAATTTTTTTTCATTTTGCGATTGATTGGGGGGGGGGGGCACAGAAAATATGTCGAAATAAATGAAAAAAGAGAAGGAAGGGGATTTGGTTGGTTGCCTCCTCATTTTTCTTTCCTCTTTTATTTTTGTCAACAAAAAAAAAAAAAATTTCTTTTAAGAATTTTTTTTTCTTCAATTACAATAAGAGCATTTTATGATGGTTGTCCAAATTTGGTCGATGGATTCTTTTTGTTATTCTCAGGAATTCTATACATTAACTAGAGTATTGGACGTTAAATAGGATTTTGAATTTGATTTTAATCTAATATAAAATTGTTAAATTTTAGTTTCTTTTTTGGGGAAAATAACAAGTTTCCTTTATTTACAACATAGTTAGTAGTTACTGCTGATATGCTATTCATAAATATGAAAAAAGACGTGAGCAACCACTGTTTAATCGATTTTTCACGAATTCATCAATTGTTTGATAAAAAATTTTGAAATAAAATTTTTTTCCTGTTGAAAATTTTTCTCATTTTGCGATTTATTGGGGGAGCGAGGGGGGCGGAAAATATGTGTCCGGTTTGGTGAAACAGAAATCTGAGTGGCGTAGCCAGGGGGGGGGGGGGGGGGGGGGCCCCCCCCCCCCCCCCCCGAAATTTTGTAATCACGTCTATTATACACTGGAAAACTTCATTCTATTTACAACAGCTTGTGTCTATGTTCTGACAGCTCTGTTATTTGCCATAAATGCTAATGAGAAAGAGGGATTATTATACAGTATAGACACCATTATAAACTGGTGCGTCTATTCTTCATGTTACCTGGGAAAATTAAGGCAGTAAACTGTAGATTTTCACGTTTAAAATTAAGTTAACTCAAAGGCCAGCGCCATAAGACAAGATTTTAGCACACCTAAAATTCAAATATAAGTACAAGCTTTGTCCTAATCCAGAACGACTACCTGAAAGGTAGAAATTCGTAAGCGGATCATAAATTAGGAAGGCCCCTCATTGTAAACTAAAGTGCTCATCAGAATGCATTGGAAATATTTTTTCTCGAATTTGCATGCATATCGCCCCCAAACTTTTTCGAATCCTCCCCCCAAAAAAATTCGTATTTTTAAAATTATATTTAGAGGTTCCGCAAGCCCCATGAAGTTTAACACATATTTCCCATAAGAAAAAAGACGTTTTTGTGAGTTTTATTCAGAATCGTCAATATTAGGTGTATCGAGTTGAAACTCAACATTTCTTTTCACAGTTAGCAATAGAATACGAATAAAAACTCAATTTTTAAATATCACCACCATAAGTCTGTTTTATAGGGTCCCAAAAACCCCATAAGTGAAAAATTGTGTTTCGCGAGTTTCTGGCGCTAAATATAATTTTTTTGTGGTTTTTTGAAATACAAATTGTTTATAATACATAAAATCCTACTTCATACTAATAACTATAAGTTTAAATGAATTGTTTAAACAATTTATCATTGTTTTTAGCAATTTTCTCTTAGAATATTATTATTTATTATTATACCATTAAGCCATTTCCCTTTCGGGGTAGGCGTGACTTGCTCGGTTGGATAATAGTATTGGGTATATGGGTGTATAGATTTGAAAATTCGCGGTTTTTCGGAATTTTCAACTTATTTTAATCTTTTCAATTAGAGGAAGGCAATGATCAATTAAATTCACCAGAAATTTCTTAAATAATTCATTATTATTTATAATTATATTCTCTAAGAATAATGATAGGAAGTTACAGTTTTTTCTGAAATTTTTCACTTCTGATCGAATTTCCAATTGGATTCAGATAATAATTAATTCAAGTTAATAAATATAATTGTTTAAACAATTTATTATTATTTTTAATAATATTTTCTTTCAATAATGCCAGAAATTTGCGGTCTTTTCTGAAATATTCCAATTTTTATTCACTTTTCGCTTCGAGTGACTTAATAATTAGTTTTTGTCAACTTTTTACTTTATGAGATAATAACTAATGCAAGTTATTAAACATAATTGTTTTAACAGTTTATTATTGATTATAACAGTCTTCTCTTAGATAATTAGAAAGTTGCGGTTTATTTAAAAAAATTTTAACTTTACTTTGTCTTTTTAGTTATGAACATATAATAAATAAACAATATAGAGAATCATTTCTTAAACGCAATCTCTTTCTTTTTTGTTATTATATTTGTTTGAAATAAAATAGATATTTGAAACATTCTTCAAATTTTCTACACATATATCATATTAAATATAAATTTTCCTTGAGAACCTTTTTGTTTAAATTAATATTATTATTTATTATTTGTGGGCGTCCGCAAGATTATTATTTTTTTATTTAAGTGGCGAATAATACTAATACCTATACTGCATTTTTTACACTATATGTATGTCCTGAAAGCAAGCGGAAATGGGTATATTTCATTTTCAAAGAAAAAGTGTAACATGTGCACTTATGGTTCTCGCCAACATTAAATGCGTTTTTCTCGAAAAGCGGTTTTTCGATGTTACAACTTCAAAAATGCCCCGGCGACTCGTTTTTAAACCTAAAGGGTTCGTCTTGGGCTTAAAATGCCGGGAGCTTATCCGGTTATATGATTCTGTATGTAACTCCATATCGGCCATAAGGACCATTTTCATGCGGACGCCCACATTTGTTCCTAACTAAAAAGGTAAAGAAAAGATGAAAAATTATGAGACGATAGTTATAAACCATGATAAGTGTTTAAACAATTATGATTATTAACTTGCAATTATTATTGTCTCCTAAGTATAAAGTGGACAAGAAGTTAAATTTTTTAGAAAAAACCGCAACTATCTAGCATTAATATAGGAGAATATAGTTATAAACAATACTAATTTAATTAAACAATTATGTTTGTTAAATTTCATTAATTCATACCTCACTCTAAGTGAAAAATTGACAAAAAAGTGAAAATTTTTAGAAAAAACCCGCAGCTATCTAGCATTAATATAGAAGAAGATAGTTATAAACAATAATAATTTCTTTAAACAAATATGTATTTTGAATTGCTATGATTATTACCTCGCTGTAAGTGAAAAGTTGACAAAACGTGAAAAATTTCTGAAAAAACCGCAATTACATAGCATTACTATAGAAGATAGTTGTAACTAATAATAATTTTTTTAACAATTACGTTTTTTGCATTTCATCAATTATTACCACACTATAAGTGAAAAATAGACAAAAAGTGAAAAATTTTCAGAAAAAAGCGCAACTTTCTAACATTCTTCAAAGAGAATAGTATTAAAAACAATAATAAATTGTTTAAACAATTATGTTTGTTAACTTTAATATTAAGCAATTTTATTTTTCGGATACCCTTTTTTGCCCTACTTCCCTAAGGTCAGCCCCCCCCGAAAAAAATTCCTGGCTACGCCGCTGGGTCACTCTAAGCATGACCCGGACCCAAATGCGAATTGAATTAATAAAACGTAATGAGGAATTCCAAACAGTTTTCGTTGGAAGTTCAATCTTTTTGGTCAAAAGAATTTTTTAAAGTTTTTACAGTTTTAAAGTAAAGTAAATTAAACCTGTAAAATTTTTAGTTAAGAATTTATCTTTCTTTGGTTAAACATTTTACTATTACGTTACAAAAATTATTTTCTTGAAAAGTTATCCATTTGCTTTAAAAGTCATCTTTTTTTATAGAAAATCAATTTCTTGGTTATGGATACAACTGCTTGTTTGAAAATGATCTGCTTTAGTCACTGATAGATATAATACACTGAATGCAGGATTCAATGGTACGATCTGTGCCTACTCTGAGGCTTCGGAGCCGCCATTTTTTAGGGATGTTTTGGTTCGGGACCATTCGGAACAGATCGGGATATGCGGGAGATTCAAATGTAGTATGAAAGAGAAATTAAAAATATTAATGAAAATCATGTAAAATTTAGTTTATTGTCAATGAGGGAATCGACTAACACTGGAAACTAAATAAAACTTAATAAAAAGTAATTACGTAAATAAAAATAATCGAACAGTACAAAAAAATACAAGATTTCACCAAAGTTGAAGTAGAAATTTCAACAACAACAAAATTACAAACTATACACTTTCAGAATCCACCTCAACGTATCGACTTGTACTTTACTGTCAATTTTTGTAGGATATGTAATATATAATTTTCTACAAGGAACTACAATAAAAATAATTTTTCACTTTTACCAAGAACTTTTGCTATTATAATAAATTATAATTAACTGTAGTGCGATTATTGAAAATTGAACAATTATTGATTTTACAAGATGATTCTAAACAGATTTCAACGTTAAGAATATAAAATTTTCAATTTGAAAGCCTCAGTAGTTAAAAAAATGTGAACTTCTGATTGAAACTTCATGAACTATTCTTAATTCTAAAATAATTTCAAATCAATAAATTTTTAATTAAACACTCTTATTCAATTTCAAATCCTATTTAAATATTGTTTCAAACTAAAATATTCCATTTTTAACCATTTAATTTGAATTTTTTTAATTAATAAAGACTTTTTTGGGATATTCAGCAATATTTCACTTTCCATACAATTTTAATTGTTCTATTTAACAAATTTTTAATATGTAAGTGAAATTATTGAATTTTGATGCATAAATAACAATTGAACAATTATCAATTTAGAAAAAATTTGAGATAGTTTGAGAGATATTTAAAAGTTTTGAGAAGATCCAAACTTAATTTAAAACTGGACAAAATTTCGAGAAATAAAAAACTAAATTTAGATTCTTGAAGATTTCGAAATAAAATTTTGAAGCTTTTTATGAATCTTCAAAGGTTTTAATAAAACAAAATAATTTCTGAGTTTACTGAGAAGATTAAAAATTTTTTTTTATTTTGAAAAATTAATATTAAGAGCAAAATTAAAAAAGATTGTAGACAGAATGCAGATGTTTAAAAATTTCGATCACAAAATTTATAAACTTCTCAAGCATTTTCAAAGGTTTCAAATGAATAAAAAATTTTTATTTCTTTAGTTGATTGTAAAAAAATATTTAATAAAATTTTCAAAAAAGAATCAGGATGATTTTAAGGTAATTTTTTTACTTTTGCAGGATTTTCAAAAAATTGTAGGAAAATTTCGAGTTGCTTAAAATGATATAATTTTGAAAATTTTGAGTGCTCGAATTTGCAGTTCTTTTAGTTTCAATGACCGTGATCAATTCTTTCTTAATTGTTCAATTTTTATTTGCAGTCAGAAAGTTGTTCTTTTTCGACCTAGGATGACAAATATTGAGAATATTGAAAAGAGATAATGTTAAATGGCATATATATGGTGTCCAATCAATTGCTATATATTTGAAAAAAACTTCAAACTTAAGGTTTTTTGGTGTTTAATAACGATTTTTCATTATTGTCTTTTAATATTTTAATATTGCTTTAAAGTTTAAACTGAATGCTTTTTGAATATTTTTTTAAGTCATACAAATATTGAAGTTACTTAATGTAAGTACTAATTGAAATTCACTAATACAAAACTTTTTTTCAATACCATAAAGAATACAAAATTATATTAATAATAATACAATATAAAAATTTCAAATAAGTATTTGTTAAAAGTTTTTGAATACTTAAATTTCCGCTGAAATTAAATTCTGAGAATTGAGAACAAGAAAATAAGTAAGATCAGTTTGTTTTTAAATTTAAATATATATAATTTTGATAAGATTCTTGAGAAAATTAAAAAAGATTCTTGAATATTTCCGATTTGTCAAAAAAGAATCTTGAAGATTTTGAAGAACACTTTTTTATTTTATAGGATTTTACAAAATATTAGGAAAAACTCGAGTCTTTTTAAAAGATGTTTAGGACCTTTGGAAGTTTGGAAGAAATCAAGGAATATTTGATAAATTTTCGGAAATGTTTACAAGTTTTTAAATATTTATAATCTATTTATAATCTATAATCTAGGAATTTTAAGAAACTTTGTTTATTCTCTTGAAACCTTTCGAAATTCTTTTGAAGCTTCTGAAGTTTATTTTTGAAATCTTTAAGAATCTACATTACTAAAAATTTTGTAAGGTTTGAAATTCTTCTTGAATCTCTTTAATTCTTCTAAATATTTCTTGAATTTACTCGATTTTTTTTATCTTACCAAATTGAAACATTTTGCTTTAAAATCTTCTACACTCTTTTTCAAAATTTTAGGAAATCGTTTGATATGTTTAAGAAAGTTTTTTAAATTCCTCTCAAAGTTCATTTTTCAAAATGAAAAATCATTAAAAAATTTCCAGTGATTTTTTCTAAAATTCTGCTAAATGAAAAAAATGCCTTCAAAACTTTTAGATTCTTCCTTGACAATTTTGGAAATCTTTTAAAATGTTTTGAAATCTCTTTAAATAATCTCTTAAAATTAATTTTTAAAAATAAAAAGTTATTTTAATTTTTCCTAGGAACATAATTTTTATTTTTAATTTCCGTGAAATCTTACAAAATTCTTAAACAATCTTTGTAAGTTTCAATTATTTTTCAATCGTTTTAAAACTTCTGAATATCTTTTAATCTTACTCAATTTTTTTCTAAAATTATGTAATATGGCAAAATTTTGCTTTGAAATCTTGTATACAGTCTTTTTACAAATTTTAGGAAATAATTAAAAATTTTCTGTAATTTTTTTCAATTTTCTCTTAGAATTCATTACAAGACAATCATTTAAAATTTGTCCATGAATCTTAAGAATATTATTTTCATTCTCTTGACACCCTACAAAATTTAGTTTACCTAAACATTTTTTAAATCCTGAAAAATTAAAAAAAATTTCTGAAAGTCTTCCACAGTCTTCTTCCACACATTTTGAAATCTTCAAAACTTGAAATTATTTGTTTAAAATAAAACCTAAACCATTACAAATTTTTCCAGAAATCTTGAGAAAAATTTGATCTCGAATCATTCATAATTATTGCATGGATAAAATGTTTTTAAATCTTTAAAAATAAAAAAATAAAAAATTGGAAATTAAGTTGCTTGGGGATTCCTTGAATTTCTCTGAATCTCCTGCAAGTGTCATTGAAGCCTTTAAAAAGATCATAAGTGTTTCAAATTCTTTAAAATTCCATTAATTACATGTTATATGTTTCATATATTTACAAACCAGGAAAAAAGGTTTAAAATGATCCCAAGAACATTAACAAATATTGATTATTATTATTAGGGAAGTTGTTAAAAATTAAAGAAAACATTGAAATTTATACTATTTTTGCAACGTCTATTTAAAAGATAGACAAATTGGCTACATCCTGGGCTCATTTTATACAGAATTTTGAGAGCATTCAGCCCTTTAGATAGAAAACACTTTAGCTCTGACATAATTAAAATTAAGAGAACTTTATCAGTCATCAAAAAAGAGGTGGTCGTAAACTTTTGCACGATAGTGTATTTTGAACAAAGTTATGTGCTGCTAATTTCCAATTTTTTAACTTCAATTAGATTTGGAAGCTGTAAATGATATCATCTTTATACTTTGTGGGATACTAATTTAAATCTCCCTCTACTAATGTCCCTTCAGCCACGCAGGCCGATTGTGAGCATTAGTTCCGTATTTGGTCGGTGTGCAGCGCTAGTGCTACCCTTTCTCGCAACTGAGATTACTCGCCAAGGATATAAGAGTGCTTCAACTTCAAACCACTAATTAATTTGCAAGGCAGCTGCGGCTTGCCGATCGCTATACGTTTTTGATGTTCGGGACGTTAATTAACGTTTTCGGACTTGACAAAATAAATAATTCTTTTTCGTAGCGACATGCTCTTGAGAAATGTTGTTGAATTGTGAAGAAAATTTAATCATTCTTCACTATTGTCTAAAAATCCCGCCCAAACAAAAAAAAAAAAAATTTAAATGTAGTGGGTAAAATGTCTAGGTCTACCACTTTTTTAATACAAATTAAAAATTTTAATAAAATCGATTTGTATGAATTAGAGCTATTTTCATCAAAAAATTGAATTCTTTGTCAAAAATTTGTCGCATTAATTTACTTTTTTTTTAAACAAAAAAATCTCAGCGGACATGAACCTATGTTTTACCCTAGGTTTAAGTATAGGTATATATATAGGTATATATAGTATAGGCAGACCTGGTTTTTTCTCCCAGCCACTTGGACCAAGTCCTAAGAAAAGACCAGGTTTTTTCGGGAAGTGTGCTATGTGGGTCC
>CAKNYM010046273.1:24267-38992 GCA_932195095.1 Andricus curvator
ATCAGTGGTTTTAGTGGAGAAATCAAGTAGTTTGTTGAAAATTCGTTTTCCTTGGTAGAAAAATTATCTTCTCGGTTGAAAATGAAATTATTTGGTTAAAAATTAATGAATTTTATTAAGAATTCGGGTTTTTTTGGTAGAAAATGATTCTTCTTGGCTTAAGATTCATTAGGTTGGCTCAGAATTTAACAAATTTCTTTTCGCTTGACACAGGGCTCGGAACTAGTTACTTTTTAATAACTTAGTTACTTTTTTGATCCGCGGTTACTAAAAAGTTACTTATTTTATGAGAAGGTTACTGCTGGTAACATTTTTTGCCTGAAATAACGAAATATAATAATATATAATAAATATAATAATCCTGATAAAAATTGCAATTTAGTTAAAATTGCTAGTTTTTAATTTAAAATTTAAATCTTCCTTGAAATATCAAACTATGTATTACATTTTTCGATTAGAATTTATCTTCTTTGGTTGAAATTCGGTTAATAGTTGAACAATTTTGTTAAAACTTTATTTTTTTGTTGAAAATTCATCATTTTAGTTGAACATTTTTTTTTGTAAAAAATTCAACTATTTGCTCGAGAGATAACATATTTGTCAAATATCCATATTTACTGGTTGAAAATTCAATTTCTTTGTAAAAATTGGTCTTTTTGGCTCAAAATCTCAACAATTTGGTTGAAAAATAACCTATTTTGTTGGAAAATCATCTTTTTTGAATGAATTCTACTGTTTTTTATATTAAATAAAAATCTTTTTTGGTTACTACATCAATTATTACATTTTTCTGTAACAATTCACATTTTTTAGTCAGAAAAATTCAAAATTTTTGTTAAAAGTTGAACTACTTTCTTAAACACATACATTTTTTTGATGAAGATTCATTATTTTCGTGGAAAGATCGTCTTTTTTGGTAAAAAATCTTTCTTTTTGGTACCTTTTTTGCCACATTATTGTTCCTTTTCGGTTACTTTTTTGAGAGAAGTATCGT
The DNA here is from genome assembly GCA_932195095.1 of Andricus curvator. NCBI lineage: Eukaryota > Metazoa > Arthropoda > Insecta > Hymenoptera > Cynipidae > Andricus > Andricus curvator. The sequence continues at coordinate 25,262 of CAKNYM010046273.1, forward strand.
TACTATTTCACTTTTTTTTTTAAGCTTGAGCAGTTCCGAGCCCTGAGGCTGGACAAAATATTAATTTCGTTAAAAAATCTACTTATTCTTCTATTGAAAGTTATGAAATTGTTTGCCTTCTTTCACGTGTTCTAGACAAGGAAAGGAGATGAAACAGAGTTTCTGTACATAGAAACGAGTATTTTCTGATAGTACTCAAGGTAAAGAGAATCGTATGTAATAATAAAATTAAATTTTGTAGAATTTAATTATTAATTTTGTTTAAAATTTTTTTTTAAGTTTTTTATTCCTTTTTTTCTTGTTTTATGTCTTTGAATTACTTCTACCGTATAAGGTGGATTGGCGTCTGGTGGCATAAATAGTTTTAAAAAAATTCAGTTATTTCGCATTTTTAAACATAGAAAATCCAAAATGATCGTGGATAAAATGAAAAAGCTCGCAAAAATACGGTTTTGAAAAATTTCATCCTGTTACTTCTTATTATTATTATTTTATTATTATCAAAAAATATGCATCTCTCCTCTTTCAGAAATTCGAATTTTCTACATAATCCCTTAGTTACAAAAATATCCTGGCGTTCTACATTAATATAATTTAAGAAAGTCAAAAATGTAAGAGTAACAGAATTTTGTATAATTCAAAATTAAAAAAAAATGCAGTTTCGAGTTTCAAGAATTGTGATTAGACTGATTAGAGTTATGTTCTACAAAAACATCTTATGACACTTTTAGTTCTAGCCAAAATTCTAAAACTTCTATGATATCAACAAATTTATTAATTTAATTATTATTCATCACAATTTATTTATTTTTGATTAAAAAACCACGACAATTTGTTTTCAAACTAACAAAATGATTTTTTTGATTCAAACTGAAAAATTTTTATTTCAAGACGTAGTATTAAAGAAATATACTAAATTTTTTAAAAATCTGCTTCTTGCACATGTTCACAAAATTTCTACTTGCAAGAAACCTTTTTTTTGCCTAATTTATTTTATTTCACACACACACACACACACACACACACACACACACACACACACACACACACACACACACACACACACACACACACACACACACACACACACACACACACACACACACATATATATATATATATATATATATATACTTTTTTCCTACGGCAAACGACACCTTTTGTTGAATTCAAATATAGATTATTATATCTTTATTAGAAAGTAATTTTTTTTTTATTTGAAACAAATTTTTTGTTGTATTCCGGCATTAAAAGTTGTTTAAATCAAAGAAAATAAATTCTAATATATATTTTTCTCATATTTTTTCATTTATTTTAAATTCTTCGTGGATATGGAAAGAGAATGATAATCATCTTATAAGTACGTAGCAAACAATTTTAGCTCGTGATCTATACATCATAAGACCTTGTATTTGTTGAAAATTTGATTACGTCTGTAGTCAGGGTTAAATAAATTTTAATAATCGCGACTATCTTTCTGAATTTTTATTTTTCACACTAAATATGTAAAAATTTTAAAACTATTCAAGGTATCAGAAATTTTTGAAAATTTTATCGAGAATCTGTTACTAGAAACTTCTCACAAAAATTTGGTATCAATTAGATAGAGTAGGATGAAGGAGTTTATTTCAGCTAAATTTTTTTCTCAAATTATCAGGCATATGGCCCGTAAATTTTTTTTCGAATCCACACAAAAATGAATTTTTTTTTTATATTTAGATGTAGCGCAGCCTCATGAAGTAACACATATTTTCCATAAGAAAAAAAACGTGTTTGTAAATTTTATTCAGAATCGTCAACATTAGCTGAATCGTGTTGAAACTCAAGACATCTGATCAAAATTAGCAACAGAATACGAATAAAATATCATTTTTTTGAATATCACCCCCATATGTATGTTTTATAGGGTACCAAAAAATCCCATAAGTGAAAAAATTGATTTTGCGCGTTTTTGGCGCTAATGATGATTTTTTTGCAGTTTTTATAAGCAAATCGTTTCTGATACATAAAATACTACTTTTTACTAATAATTAAATGTTTACATAAATTTTTGAAGCAATTTATTATTGTTTTTAGCAATTTTCTCTTAGAATAGAGTTGGAAAGTTGCGTTTTTTTTTTTAATTTTCCACTTTTTGGCCAATTTTCAATTTGAGTGAGGTGAATAAATAAAAAAAGTAAACATAAATAATGTTAACGAACATAATTGTTGAAACAATTTATCATTATTGTTAATAATATTCTCTTAGAATCATGCTAGAAAATTGCAGTTTTTTCAAAAATTTTACACTTTTTGTGTAATTTTCAATTAGAGTAAGGTAAATAATTAATTAAAGGGAACAAAATTGATGTTTCGAATAATTTATTATTATTGTTAATGATATTCAACTTTAATAACGCTAGAAAGTTGCGGTTTTTCCTGAAATTTTCAACTATTTGTCTACTTTTCACTCAAAGTGAGTTAATAGTAAATTTAATTTAGCAAAAATTATTATTTAAACAAATTGTAATTGTTTATAACTATCTTCTTCTTTATTAACGCCAGATAGTTTTTTCTGAACTTTCAAACTTTTTTTCCACTTCTCACTTTGTAAGGTTTTACTTTAACACTTTTGTAAGCTAATAGTAAATAAAAATAGTAAAAATAGTAAGCTAATGCAAGTTGACAAACGTGCTTATATATAAATAATTGATTACTCTTTATAAATATTTTCTCCTTGAGTAATGCTAGAAAGTTTCTTTTTTCTGAAACTTAATATTAGACAGATATCAATTTTATAAATATCTGTTGTATTTTGTGAAATTATATTTACAAAAAAGAAAAAGATTGTTTAAAATCTGAATTGTTTAAAATATCTCTAAAGTTTATTTACTACTCGTTCATAACTAAAAAGGCAAAGCAAAGTTAAGCATTTCAGAAAAACCGCAACTTTTTAGCACTTCTCGGAGAAAAAATAGTGGTAAACAATAGTAAATTGTTTAAACAACTATGTTTGTTAACTTGCATTATAAATTACTTTACTGAATAAACGGTGGGTAAAAAGTTAAAAATTTCGGAAGAAACCATAACAATCTAGCATTAATAAAGAAGATAGTTACAAACAATAATAATTTGTTTAAATAATTATTCTTGCTAAATTTAATTAATTATTAACTCATTTTATGTGCAAAGTAGACACATAGTTGTAAATTTCAGAAAAAAACGCAACGTTCTGGCATTATTTACAGTAGATATTATTAATAATAATAATAAATTGTTCAAACAATCAATTTTGTTTACTTCAAATAATTTCTCACCTTACTCTAATTGAAAATAGGACAAAAAGTGGAACATTTCTGAAAAAAATACAATTTTTTAGCATTATTCTAAGAGAATGTTATTAATAATAATAATACATTGTTTAAGCGATTAGGTCTGTTAACTTTAATTAAGTTTTACATCACTCTAAGCGAAAATTGGACAAAAAGTGGAAAATTTGTGAAAAAACTGTGACTTTCTTACTCTATTCTAAGAGAAAATAGCTAAAAACAATAATAAATTGATTTAAAAAATTATATTCTTATGGGGTTTTTGGGACCCTATAAAACATACTTATGGGGGTGATATTTGAAAAGAAATATTTTATTTATATTGTATGGCTTATTTTCCCAAGTTTTCAAGTACTAAGTCTTTGGAAACCTTTACATTTTTTTTAAATCCTCAAAATCATTTTAAAATGTTTGCAAACCCGTAAATCGCCATAAGTTTGGTTGAAATCACTTCAAATCATTTGAAATGCCTCATAGCTTTTTAAACTTCATTAAAATGTTCAGAAATCACTTGACAGTTTTGTAAAACGCTTGCAATTTTTTTAAGACTTAAAATTTAATAAAATTTTTTGGGATCTCTTAATTCGGTATAAAATCACTTGAAATCCTGTGAAACCCCTCGAAATTCCTTGAAATAATTTGAAATCACTTGAAGCTTCTAAAAGTTTTGTAATATTTTCTGAAATATTTTGAAACCCATTAAATATTTTTCAATCACCATAAAATCCTTAGAAAATCTGTAAAATCACTTCAAATGTTTTAAAACTACTTGCGGTACTTTTGGAAGTGCTGAAAAATATCTTGAAATATTCTGAAATACTTCGTAAATCCCTAAAATACTTTAAAATATTTTGCAATTCTTAAAATTTTTTAAAAATTAATTATAATAATTTGATATAATATTCTTGTTGGTATTTTTATTATAACTATATTTTTTTCTCAGTTTCTTCCTTCTAACGATTATATTTTGAGTTAAAAATTTTATTATTTTTTTGCAAATTCAATAATTTTGTGCAAAAGTCATCCTTTTTGAAGGAAAACAGAACTATTTTTATAAAAATTCCTCTTGATAGAAAATTAATGTTTTTTTGTTGAAATATAATTTTTTTTTGGCAAAAAATTATCTTCTTGTCTAAAATTATCTCTTTTATAATTAATAAAACAACTACTTAGTTGAAAATACCTCTTTTCGTTCAAATTCGTATGTTCGAATTAAAAATTCAACTGTTTCACGGAAATTCGTCTTTTGGCTCGAAATTTTAAAAATTCGGATAAACTTTTTTGTCTTTCTCGACTGAAAGATCTTTATTAATTGAAAATTCGCCTTTTTGGTTAGACAAGCTGAAAGTTGAACCACCTTGTGAAAAATCAATTTTTTTTGTTTTGTTAAGGGTTAATAATTTTTCGTTAATAATTCATCTCTTTGGTTGAAAGTTGATTTGTTTTGTTAAAAATTCATCTTTTAGGAAGAAAATTAATATTTGCGGATTGAAAATTCGAATGTTTTGTAGAAAATTCACCTTTTTGGTTGAAAATTTGACTTTTTTGTTTAAAAGTTGAACTACTTTGTTAAATTTTTTTTTACAGATTCATAATTTTAGTTTAAAATTCATATCTTTGATAAAAAAATTGCATTATTATTTTGTCTGTTTGGATGAAAATTCGTCTTTTAAAAATTTAATAAGTTGGTTGAAAATGCAACTGTTTTTTATTGATGTTTAATCTTTTTCATTTAAATTTGGTTGAAAATTCAAATATTTTGTGGAAGATTTAATTATTTTATTAAAAATCGAACTATTTTCTAAAAATCATCCTGTTTGGTCGGAAATTCAACTGCTTTGTTGAAAATTCGTCCTTTTGGATTCAAATTTTTTTGGCAAATTCTTGTATATAATTTTAAATTTCTTGAAATTTCATTTATTTTCAACATTTCTCTAAAAATACCTTAGAATGCTGCATAAAGTATTTTCTAAAACTACAAACTTCGTCGAAATCCTTTGAATTTTTCAAAATATTTAAATACCTTAAAACCCCTTGCAATTTTATTTCATTTGACTTATTTTTCAAAGTACTCTATGAATCCTTAAAAATCAAGCTTAAAATATTTTCAAACTCTACATATTTCTTCAAATCCCTCGAAGTTTTTGAAATATCTTTTTTGGAATTTATTAAAACAGCTTATATTTTTTTAAATCTCTTAAAATCCCCTAATATCTTGTGAATTTTTTCAAAATACCTTAAAATCCCTTGAAGTTTTATTTTCTCTACTTTCCAAATTTCTCTAGAAATTCCTTAAAATCGAGCTGAAAATATTCCTAAAAGTTTCCTTGAAGTTTTCGAAATATCTTCAAATTCTTTGGAGTTTGTTAAAATAGATTATAATCTCCAAAAGCTTTCAAAATTTTGTAAGATATTTAAAGTTATTGAAGATTTGATGAAATCCTTTAAATTTTCTAAAATTTTTTGAAATTCCTTGTATTATTTGGAAATGCTACAAAATTCTTTGACATGCCTTGAAATTTTTGAGATCTCTTGAAAATTCTTAAAATCTTTTAAAATCTATGAATATATAATAGTGAAAATCAATAAAAATAAGTAGAAATCATTTGAAGTCGCTTAAGTATTTATCAAAGTTATATAAACAAAATTTTTATATCAAAATCTTTTAAATCCTTAGAGATTCAATGAAATCCTTAAAATCTTGTGAAATCCCTTTAAATACCTTCGAATTTCTTGAAATTTCATTCATTTTCTAAAATTTTCTTGAAGTCCTTCAAAATCTCTTAAGTTTTTTAAAATATCTTGAAATTCTTTGGAGTTTGATAAAATATTTCAAATTCTTACAAATATTTTTAAATCCTGTAATATCTTTGAAACGAATGCTACAAAATTCTTTGACATTCTTTGAAATTTTTAAAATCTTTCGAAATTCTTTGGAATCAGTTTGTAGTTTCTCTATTTTATGGATGACTTTTTAAAATATTTTACGAATATTCATTTCTATTCTGAGTTTCTTATAATGGTTTTTCCAGAATTGGAAAAAAACTAGAAGAAATTAATCCTAGAAAAATCGTCATAGGTCTATACATTGAACGGTTTTTAAATTGTGGAAAACTGATGAACTCAAAAAATTTAGAAAAAAATTTACAAAAAAATATTTCATATGTTCTGCTTCCCAGAAATAATATTATTATAAATTATAAATGAATAAATAAATATATATATATAAGTATATAAATTTTATAAAGAATTGTTTTTAATTTTATCATTTCGGAAACCTTAAATTATATTTTATTTAGAACGTTTTCATGACATTGATATAATGTTATTTCACAATACGCGTATTTGACAGATTATTACTTATGTAAATAAAAGTTCCACGTGTTCTACAAAGCTTACCAGATTGTGAAAAACAAACAAAATGATACATAAACGGGTAGTGGCTTGTCTAACATTTAAAAATTTATATTATACATGTACAAGAAATATTTTTCAAACTATTTTATTTGATAGTAGTAATTAGTAATAATTTGACCGAATCTATTTCAAATCGAAAGAAAGAAGAAGATTTATTTTTGAACCAAGCAGTAGAATTTTAAACTAAGAAGCTTAATTTTCTACCAGAAAGGACACATTTTCAACAAAATTGATAAATCTTTATTCAAATAGTTGAATTTTCAACCAACTTTATACTCTTTTTACCGTATACTTGAATTTCTGAACTAAAAAAGATCAATTTTTTCGCAGAATGGAATAGTTAAGTTTTCATTGCAAAAAATGAATTTTCAATTAAACTTTTTTTTCTCTGCAAAATAGTTGAATTTTCTACAGAAGTAAATTTGATTTCAAAGCAAAAATGTCATTAAACAATAATTGCATCCATTTGAAATTATGCAGGCTGTGCAACTTCGAGTCAAGGAATTATTTGCCTCGCAAGTATAGAGGTTATGAGTATTTGAAATTTTAGGGTTCTTTAAAAAAAAATATAAATTTTTTTCAAACCATTATAACTTTTTTTAATATAGTACTCCAATGTTCGTAACCACAATAATTACTTGGCCCGCATATTTTCAACATTCAGCCGAGAAGATAAATTCGAATTTAGTGGAATACCACACTTTCTTTATTTTGTCCAATATTTTTTTTAAATTCGCGCTTATATAAAAACAATATTCCGTAAGTTTTATGCACGCCAAATAATTTTTGTGGAAGCGAGAATTTTTGCAAATGCACCAAGTTTTTTAGCATTTTGTCGAATTTTTCGTTGTTTATAAAAAAATGAAAAAATTCAGTTTTAGAAGAAACAATTCTCATTGTCACAAAAATGGTTTGGTCGACATGAAACTCATAGGATGTTTTTCTTCTGAAAGTATCAATTAAATATTTTAATTAGGATGAAAAATTAGTATGGCTATGCCCCTATCAGACCACTTATCACATACCATCTACGTGGATATGGAAAGAGCGTGATAATCATCTTATTAGTACATAGCAAATAATCATAACACGTGCTATATACATCATAAGACCCTGTTTTTGTTTGAAATTTGTTTTATTTGTTCTATCATCAGGGTTAAGAAATTTTTTAATAATTTTCACGATTTATGAGATTTATGAGAATTATGAGAGCTTCTACAGGCTTCAAATGTTTTAAATGATTTCAATAGTTTGAAGAATATCAATGTTGATGTTGAAAATAATATAATTTAATATAAATATTATTATAAAAATTATATAAGTATTAATACATGTATCAACACGTCGCCATGACATGAATCCGGCACAATAGATAGAACGCAATAAGAAAATCCAACTATTTTTTGTAAAAACTTCATTTCTTTTGGTTGCAAATTCAACTGTTTTTTTGAAAATCCGTATTTTCTGACTTGAAATCTTAAACATTGATCAACATTTTTTTCCTTTTTTAATTTCAAAATTCATCTTTTGAACATTGAGTGTCTCATTCAATATGACCACCCCCCTAAGCCATGGGTTTAGAGCAGAGGTCGGCAGCGAGGGGAAATTTCTCGTGTCCAGCTCTTTTAACACGTGTGGATCGCATGCTTCGTCTCTCCCACCAAGAGTCTCTACTCACAAAGTTCGGGGTGGTGGTAAATTCTGACGTCATAGGATAGAATTTACCACCACCCTGAACTCTTAGAGTGGAGTAGAGACTCTTGGTGGGAGAGACGAAGCGACCGATCCACACGTGTTAAAAGAGCTGGACTTGAGAAATTTCCCCTCGCTGCCGACCTCTGGTTTAGAGTGATCGAGCTATGGCCCTTTGGCACCTATGGGTTACGAAGGTGTCCTGACGGCCTCTCGGGGACACCGGACGATCTCCCCAAGTAATTAGTCTTACCCCTGCATGCGAAGCTCTCGCAGGGCGGACCTTTCATTTCCCTAGCTTCTCGTGGGATTAAAATGGACACGCCTAATAACAAAAATGGAAAAGGAGGAGGAAGGGTGGTGGCGGATGATGGAGGGGGGTCGGGCCTTAACGGTTCTAACATAACCCTTTTCTCCCCATCTGTCTCTCTGGCAAGCCAAATTCAGGTGGCGGCTGTGCCCCGGTGCACTTTCAGAGGTTCCTAAGTCAATTCGTGACGTGGATACTCTGGAGATGGCAGCCAAAATATTCACGGAAGTCCTCGAAGCTACTTATGAAAGTAATTGTCGACTTACAAGAGTCCGAAACACTGGCGAGACACAGTGGTGGAATGGAAAACTCGAAGAGCTTCGCAGGAAAACCAGAGAGAGATTCAGACGTGCCAGTACTGGCAAAACGAAGGAACTATGGACCTCTTTCACAACGATGAGGGATGAATACAGGAATGCAACACGTAATGTAAAGCGAGAGAGCTGGACCAACTTTTGCACAGACATCGAGAAGGGAGCTGAGGCGGCTAGACTGGATAAGCTGCTTTCTCGAAATCCATACGCTATTCTCGGCACTCTGAAATTGCTCGGTGGGGGGTACTCAGAGTCGGACAGGGATACCTTGGCTCACCTGATCAAGGCACATTTCCCGGGTTTTTAAAGGTTTGGAGAAAAGGGGACGACACCTCAGAGGCAACCAAAGTCGCCTGCGGCCTACCTGGGCCCGAAACGGCGGCTAGCCAACGAGATTGTCACCCCCGCCAGGGGCAGAAGTCCTGGCCCAGACGACATATATCCAGTCCTCTTACAGAGGACTGGAGAGATCATCATGGAGCCCTTGGTGAGACTTGCTAGGGCTAGTCTGGCGTTGGGACATTTCCCGGCGGCATGGAGGGGTACGAGAGTAGTCTTTATTATGACAGCAGGTAGGATCGGTTATACCTTACCCAAGGATTTCCGTCCCATCAACCAGCATATTTCCTACTAAAAACAGTGGAAAGACATGTGGATAGATATATCCGCGATAAGGTCTTGTCAAGTAGGTCACTTCGCAAAGAGCAACACGCATATAGGGCTGGTCACTCGACGGAGACGGCCATAAGCGGAGCAGTAAACCTAATTGAAGGACAACTGAAAAAGAAAGGCCTCGCGATTGGAACCTTAATGGACATCGACGGAGCCTTCTATAACACCTCTGGAGAGGTGATCAGGGCGGCCATAATCACACATAGGGCGAAATATTTTTTTTGTATCATACCATACGAAGTTGCATGGGCTGAAGACTGAAGAAGCCGTGGTAACTCCCACTCCACATCTTGGGAAACGAGGGAGGAAGCCCACTATGAGTCCCGTTGAGGCAAGCTCTTCAAAGCCAATGTGGAAGAAGACGAGGATCCGTAACCAACAACATCAGTAAGCAGAAGAAGACACGGAGACGAGCCCGACCTGAGGTGGTTATTATAAAACCGGCTGATGACTTGAGCAAATGGCGGACTCAAATTGTCCACTGCCATTAAAGAAGCATTCGGTGTCGGGGTTGTGTGCGCTAGCTCGTCTTCCGCACTGAAGTCGAGGTCCTGGACCTCGACAGTACAGCTGAGGCGGAAGAAGTAGAGGCTGCCGTGCGAAGACACTTCGGTGAAACTACGAGCAGCGAAACATAGGTGAGCATGACGAAGAAGTTCTTCATATGTAATCTGCACACCTCTGTCGAGTTGAGCGAAGATCTAGCTCTAAGGCTGATACGCACGGGGCACCTGAAGGTAGGATGGGTGTCCTGTCGGGCCACGGGGCTGCGGCGTGCGGAGGTACGCCTCAGTGCTACCTCTGCGCTGCTGAGAAGAGTAAAGAACTGGGCCAAACATCGACCGGGGTCCATGAAGTGCAAGGTGTTCAGGGAGGCAGCCACGACGAGGAAACCTCCCAGAAGAAAGATGCAACTAGCGTCACCCAGCCATGATGTCGAAATCCGACAAGCCCGTTGTGTCTCATTGTCGCACTAATGTGGACGGTGCGTACATCATGGCTGGACAGGTCCAAGAAGAAGCCCAGTAGAAGTCCAAGTTGGCACAAAAGGATTAGGGCTGAGGCACGGCGAATTGACCTTATTCCTATGTTCCTGAAGTAATGCGAAAGCGGATTCCGGGAAAATGGGTTGGCAGAAAAGGGTGGTGTTTTTTATTGGGTCGTTGATAGCATCATTATAATTATAAAATTAAGATCTTTGTGTATATTCATATATATTAAAATCATTGTAGCGATGCTATCTACTTAATCTTCGTGACAATCTTCCTCTATCACGAGATTCATACTGTTTGGTGAAAACAATTTACCGATAATTTTAGCAGGCCTTACGATTTCCGACAAGAACCTTGCGTGTGATAAGTAAGCAATAATGGCTTCTATATGGGAACAGCAGTCAACTGGTCTTCGACTATCGGCACATTCACAAGCATATCTTTTAATTCCTCCAATGCCCACACTGTTTGGTCTTTAATCAATGAAACATCTATATAATTTTCGACGAACGTGTCTTGACTGTACCTGGACCTTTAGAATATTTGCTTTCTCTTTCACAAATTGCAAATTGATAGACCCATTGTCATTCATCATTTCGGCCAATTACGAAACTGCTTGTGAGAGTTGATAGAAACTTCTGAATAAGATGTTTAGGTCTGACTCCGTCATCTCAGGAAAGTCAAGAATGTCGTTCTATGAGACACTTTGAAAGAGAAGCTTTTTACGAATCTTTATCATTTCTTCTAAAAGCTCTGCATCTAACTGTAACGCTTTTCATTTGATTGTGCAGAAATGCTGCAATTTTAAAAAACAGACTAACCTTCGGAAGTGGTTTGTTATCAATTACATGGTCAAGTAATCGATATCTTTGTTTAATTATTCCATGGACAGACTCCACTGCCCACTGAAATTTTGTGACGAAACGGGACTAATTTTATTCTTGAAATGTCACCTTCTTTCGATTACCCTTTAACACTGGTGTCAGTACGGTAAAGCCCTTGTACTCCAGTACGTATTTTGCATCGCGAAAATCAAGAACAAGGACGAATCTGTCGTCTTTATTCACTAATTGACATAAATCAACACTGCTCCCTTCCTCACCAGTGAGTCACGCTTACACCGAAAGGGAAATGGCTTAATGCTATGATATTAATAATTAAGGTTCGCATGAAATGGTGCTGCCATGTCTAGTACTCGTCCGATTGTTGCACATATAGTAAAAGGCTTGCATGAGGGAAGCATATGTACCCTCCCACATTACCATTAGCTCATTATCAGAATTAATAACATTTTAGAGACATCAGTAGCGTGACAATCAATCATGGTACGTCTAGAGATAGAACTTAATCAAAATCATGAGGGTAAAACATCTTCTTCAAAAGAGTTCATGAAAGATGTGGAATAGTCTGAAACAAGCTGCTCTTTTTCTAATTGCAAAATTGCAGCAACCACTTTGTTGCGAGAGCTTATGTTACATAGCGGGTCTGAGTTTTTCGCATCGACGTTAGCATTTCGCGCAATTCGATAATATTTTTCCATGTAAAACCTGTGAAAAGATGTATTTTTTCTTTAGATAATGAAAAGTCTCCAACTTTGTCAAGAATCAAGGTGTTACATTCAATTCATTAACTTTCAAGTAATTCCGATAGCCCTAAATCTTCTACTTTTGCGAAATTCGGATACTATACACGTGAACGACTTAATTCTTTGTCGAAGAACCGACCTTTTATCAAATGTGCTCGACAACAACGGTTACCTCCCAGAACATTAGTCCTTTTTTCAACATAGGATTGTACGCGCGCCTGTTTCGGAACGACTATTAAATCGTGTGCCTTGTAACAAATACAACAATGTTTGTGCATTCCGACAGTCGTTTGAACTTGAATTCGAATATGCTCGCAATCTTCGCGTACTTTAGAATTTGTAATGCTTGCTTTGAATTATGTATCTTTGTCGCTTGATTGCGAAGAATAATCGCTCTCAGAAACAGTTTCTTAATTATCAGGATATCTATAACCATTATTCAGTTTTCTGCTGTTGTAATGACTACAGCGACAGGACTAACATAGAACATCATCAAGGGTGAAATTTTTTCCAAAAAAAAAAAGGAAAAACATTTCCTTCATCTGCAGACTCTACTATTTTTTACGGTTATGTACACTCTCAGTAAACTTGCTGCAAGCAGCGCATCTTTGATTTATAGAACTTTTCCATGAACTTGTGTTCTTACCCATTGTAAATTAGTTCTATAATGATAGGAACTTACCCCTAAAATACAAACCAAAAAACAAGTTTTTGGACATTTTAAAAAAACATTATCTTGCATTTTATTAGTATTATTTCGAAACTTTAGTTGCTTCTAAACCAAAATCCAATTTTAGAACAAAAATGCTTGTGGCTACAAGAATTGTTCGGTCCGCATTAAACTGAAAGAATGTCTATCTTATTCCTTTGATTGGAATTGGATTCGTCAAATTGATAATAATTCCTGCTATTTATCAAAATAATTATGAAAGTATTTATGTAATTTTTTTCTTAGATTAAATAAATGATTCATTATTTGCTATCCTTCAGTATTTTACTCTAATATTGCACAAAATTTATTTAAAAAAAGATAGGTATTATATCTTTGATACAGAGTGCAACAAATTTTTGTTTAAATCAGAGAAAATAAATTCGGATATAAATTAAAAAAAATATATTTTCTCAGTTATTTTACTTTCGACGTGAATACAGAAAGAAAACGATATAGATCATAGAATTAGATAGCAAGTAATCATAGCACGTGTTATATATATGATAAGACCTTGATTTTGTTTGAAATTTATTTTAACCAGGGTTGGGTAAATTTCAATAATCGTGACAATTTTCCTGCTACAGCTTAGAAATCATTATATAAATAGCTATGATGTTGTTAACAATCTCGCAGTTCTTCTTACTAAGTGAACCTTTCAATAGCAAGAATGAAGATTGTTACTGGAACTTTGCTGCTTACTATTGCGGTTTTCCTTCTTCATTCTGTTGG
>CAKNYM010046273.1:39092-61420 GCA_932195095.1 Andricus curvator
TAATGGGTTTCGATGATTTCACAGGTTTGCAAGAGATTTTAAGAAATTTCAAGAGATTCGGAAAGATTTCCACGGATTCTAAAAATTTCAAGGGATTTTAAGTATTTTCACACTTTTTAAAAGGTTTCAAGGGATTTTAAGATATTTCAAAATATGTCACGGGATTTCAAAGAATTTTTCGTGATTTTCCCCTCACTGCCCCTTATTTTCGCTTCTTTACCTCCCCTCATGTCCTCTCTTTTACCAATCCTCATATCCCCTACTTCCCCTCCCATAATTTCCCTCACTTCTCCTTCTTGGAAAAAAGTACGATGGACTGACGGAGGATCCATTTTCAAATTTTGCATCACGCTTTATGAAATTCGCTTCTTAACACGCTGCCCTATTATTCTTGCGCTTATATATGCACATAACTTTTTTTTTTTAATTTTTGTTGATGAATAAAATTATAATTAATTTTTTTTAATTAGTCACGCTATTTCGATGTTGAATTTTATTATATTTTATTTTTAAAAAGTCGTTTGAATCGGATAATAATTGTCTTCTGAAAGTCAACTTGTTTACAATGTTGGTCCAAAAATTCGATTTTTGGTGATCAATTTCCCCCTTTGCCCCAATTTATTCGTTTGCCGGAAAATGAAATTCCTTAGTTTTTTTTTCAAATCGGTCAACATTATCATAAGTCCCCGGGATTTTGAAATTAAAATAGAATTTTAGATTGGAAATGCTCGTTGAAAAAAATTGGAATAAGATGCACTTGTTAGTAACATTTTCTGAAAAAGTTTATTCACCTCTTAAGAAATGTTCAAGAAATAATTTCCACTCGAATTTTGAATTATTTAAATAGTTATTCTTTGTTTGGACAATTTTTTTCCGCCCATAAATCGTGAAAAATTATTATTTTTTGCGATAAATTATACAGGTGATGAATTTCAAGGTTCACTTTTTTTGCTTGAACATACTTAGTAATTATTTAAACAATTTTCATTAGTTTGAACAATTTTTTCCTGTAAATCGTAAAAAGTTATTATTTTCTTTAAATAATTACAAAATTAACATATGTTGAGTGTAATATATTTTTTACGATATGTAGGAATTATTTCAACAATTTACATTTATTTAAGAAATTTTGATCCTGTAAATCGTTAAAATATGTTATTTTCTGAAATTAATCACATAATTAACAAATGTTAAGAATAATATATTTTCAACAATATTTAGCAATTATTTAAACAATTCACATTTGCTTAAAGAATTTTGTCCCTGTATATCGTAAAACGTTATTATTTTCTGAAATTAATCACAAAATTAACGAATGTTGAGTGTCATTTTTTCTCGAACGTTATTTGGCAATTATTTAAAGAATTTTCATTTGAATAAACATTTTTTTTCTCTCGTAAATCTTGTAAAGTTATTATTTTTCTGGATCTGTACTTTAACTTCCCTTCATATTGATCAGCGCCTATTTATAAAACAGTTTCTTCATCATATATAATTATCTTAGTGTGTTGAAATTAATAATAGTGTAAGGCGGGGCAGCGCCGACCGATGGGGCAAAGGGGACTTTGGTTATAACATCGATATTATTTAACAATTGAAATTCTACTTTGCATTAAATAAATCATATCATGTAATTAATTTAACGTAATTCAAGTCTAAAATATATTAAATATCGTAAATACTTAATAATTAATAATCATAAGTCAAAACTTATGATACGTGTACCACGTAGTAGCATACTACTACTATACTACTACGTGGTACACGTATCATAAGTTTTGACTTCTGTCGTTAAATGATCGGTAATGTAGAACAGCCACTTATCTTCTGTGTTACACACAAGAAACTATCAAATCAGATTTAATATTATTATTCTCAATCCGGTTGTCAGGTTAGGTTTTTCGTATTGGTACGGTAGAAATATTTGCGTGTTAACGAATAAGAGGTTATATCACAGATATCACTATGTTTATTCAAAATAACTTATTCTTCTTGTTGGGTACGTTTAAGGCCATGTTGCGAGTGGGTCACGTGACCGGATTCTTACCTTACCGACCATTTTTTTCAAAATCAACTTACGTTTACACGAAACGCGATATCGAGTCGAAAATTTGGGATAATAAATAAGAAGCGCTAAGAAAGGCGGCTCTGGTCCTAAATTTTTATAATTATGAAAAAAGTTTTCTTGTAAATAATTTTTTTTTTGCTTTTTTCATGATTATTAAAATTTAGAACGAGAGCCGCCTTTCTTAGCGCTTCTTATTTATTATCCCAAATTTTCAACTCGATATCGCGTTTCGTGTGAACGTAAGTTGATTTGAAAAAAAAGTGTCGGTAAGGTAGGAATCCGGTCACGTGACCCACTCGTAACATGGCCTTAAGGGCATGTGACACAGTGAAATACCTACATTACCGACCTCACTTTTTCAATTTTCCGATTTTTTTTTTGAATCTAAGAACTTTTTTTGTAAATAAAATATCGGGCTGAAACCTTGGAAAATGCATGAGAAGACAATAAACTACGTTTACGTACTTTATTCGAGGAGGAATTTCGCAAAAAATTATTTTCGAAGAAATTAAAACTGGGTGCATTTTTTGAACCTAAATACTTTTTTTATAAGTAAAATATCACCTTCGAACTTTCAGAAATGCAAGAGCCGACAGTAAAGTACGTTTATGTACATCATTTGAGTATAAAAGATGCAAAAAGAAAATTTCCAACTAAATGTCAAGAACGGTTGCCAGTTCGGTCGGTATTCGCTGTGAACACGAAAATGCGAAGTCTGGCGGCCACTAAACGAAGCCAATAACGATTTTAATACTTACATAATTCAACATTGAAACAACATATTTCACTCAACTTTTATGCTGGACACAACTTTTAAAAAATATTATTGTAAGAACACCGCATCATCAATATTTGACAGCGTGGACCCCATATTTCAGATGTAGACGAGCCAGCTGATAGAGCCTGGATTAGTGGCCGCCAGACTTCGCATTTTCGTACCCATCGCGAATACCGGAGTTGACATTTAGTTGGAATTTTTCTTTTTGCATCTTTTATACTCACAGAAAAAACAGAAGATAAACTTTACATCGATTTCCGACGAAAGTTTCGCTGCAACAAAAATTAACCTTGTCGAATAATCTTTACATGAAATTAAGATAATTCCGTGTTTTTAAACCATCTCGGAATAATTTGTCAGTTGTTTGTCAGTAAAAAAGCGTCTTCTGCTATGTGGTTCACAGCAGTGCAAAGAACAGTGTGAAGTATGGATGGAATTGGTCTGGAAATCAGGACACGAGATTTTTAAAAACATTGCACTTATTACCATTCTATTTTAAAAATAATTGCACTTATCGCGGACGAATGGTTATATATTTTTGATGACTGTCAATAAAGCACTCGACAGTATTCGAAAAAGTCGCTATATTTACTATGATCTTAACCATAATTCGACGCCTCCATTCAATATGAGTCTATGTGCTGACAGCGCCGTGTATGAGACTATGCGCTGTGTATAAGCATAGGGAATAGTCTCATACAGAGCGCTGTTAGCACATAGACTCATATTGAATGGAGGCGTCGAATTCACAAGTTATGAGATATGAATTTCCGTTTTGAAAGTTTCGAGATCCTTCGGTATTGCAGTTCATTTTTTGAATAATTTTTTGAACTCAGAATTCTTGTTACGTATGAGGGCACCCTGATTTGCAAAAATTTTACTTAAAAAAGTTATTAAATAAATATTTATCAAGAATATTGAATGTAAATTGAACATTTTAATTTAATTTTTTATTTTGTACTGTAGATAACATTTTATATTAAGATAATATTGATGGAAATTTAAGTATATTCTATCAGGTATTTCAGGTTAGGTAGGTGAAATCAAAGATGTCTGCAAGCTGAGGGATGAACAATAATACCAATTGCATTGGGACAAAACTTTATTTTTTTAAAAACTCAGAAAAAAATGGTTTTTCGCCATGAGTGTATTTGGATATTATTCTTTATTTTCTGAAAACTATTCGATTAAATTATAAAATCCATAAAAAATCTGTAATGATTTTATTATTTAATTAAATAGCTTTCTCGAAATGAAAAATAATATCCAAATACACTTATCTTGAAAAATCGGGAAGACTGAAAAATGCTCGAGACTGTGAAATTCCTGAATTAGAAAATCTCCGAATAATGAAATTCCCGAATAGGAAAATTCCATAATAATACAATTCCCGGACAGTTTATGATATTACCGAATTGGAAAATTCCCGAATAATAAAATTCCCGACATGAAATTGCCGAATTCTAGAATATCCAAATAACTAGAAAATTCCCCAATTATAAAATTCCCGAATTTAGACAAATGAAAAATTTTTTCGATGAATATTATTTATTTATTAAAAATACAATGATCAAATATTTTTATCAAAAAAAGTTTAATACTTAAAGTTTCTGAATTATTGAATTATTGAAAAAATATATTTTTGAATGAAAATGTTTGGACGACTGAAAAATTCTAGAAAATAAAATTCATGACTCTTTCAAATTCCCGATTTGGGAATTTCCCGAATAATACAATTTTTGAATATGTAATAAACTTCCCTAACTGGAAAATTCCCGAATAAAGAATTTCCGAACAGCTTATGATATTACCAAAATAGGAAATTCCAGACAGTTTATAATATTACCGAGTTTGAAAATTCCCGATAAAAAATTGCCGAATTATAAGATATCCGAACTGGAAAATTCCTGAATTATAAAACTCCCGAAACAATGGAAAAATGGTTTTCAATCAATATTATTTATTAAACGTACAATCAAATATTTGTATAAAAAAAATATTTTTTTCTGATCAAAGTTTCTAAAATTATTGTTTGAATTCAAAATAAAAATTATTGAAAAAATATATTTTTGGATGAAAATTTTTGGACGATTGAAAAATCCTAAAAACTAAAATTTCCGAATAATATAATTCCCAAATAATGAAATTCCCGAATGAAAAATTCCCAAACAGTTTATGATCTTACCGAAATGGAAAATTCCCGACAGTTTATAATATTACCGAATTTTAAAATTCCCGCTAGAAAATTGCCAAATTATAAAATGTACGAACTGAAAAATTCTTGCATTATAAAACTCCCGAAACAATAAAAAAATTGTTTTTCAATCAATATTATTTATTTCTTACAAATACAATTTTCAATTATCGTAATTTCAAAGTTAACCAATAATTTTAGAAACATTAAACATTAAAAATAATTTTTTTCTTGATAAAAATATTTCATTATTATATTTGTTTAAATTCGGAAATTTTCTAGTTCGGATATTTTATAATTTGGCAATTTTCTGTCGGGAAGTTTTAAATTCGGTAATATTATAAACTATTGGGAATTATCCATTTCGGTGATATCATAAACTGTTCGGGAATTTTCCAATTCGAGAATTTCATTATTCGGGAATTTTATTAACCAGAAATTTGATTACATATTCGAAAATTTTATTATTCGGGAATTTCCCAATTCGGGAATTTGAAAGAGTCGGGAATTTTATTTTCCGGGATTTTTCAGTCCTTCAAATTTTTTTTTCAAATATTGTTACTTTGAATTCAAATACCTAGATCCGCCACTGAATGTTCCAACTTCAAATATAATTCGATTCCTACTTTTTGGTTTTCTTCCTAACCAACAATACCGACTGTGGCAGGAAGTATATATAAAGTCTAATTATTTTCAAAATAACAATTAGGTAAGTAAAAAGTTGTTCTAAATCTAGTGTCCTGATTTATAGCTTTTCATGTATACTTTGCCGTTTTTCCATTGCTGCGAAGGACGTAGCAGACGACAGCTTTTATTCCATCGTAAGATAAACTTTCGCCAAATAGCATGTAATCTTTAACATCTGAACATTTTACATGCAACAAAATTTAACTTCAGTTTTTTCTGTGCTCAAATGATGTACAGAAACGTACTTTACTGTCGGCTCTTGCATTTTTCAAAGTTTGAAGCCGATATTTTACTTATCAAAAAAGTATATAGGTTCAAAAAATCCACCCAGTTCTAATTTCTTCGAAAATAATTTTTTGCGAAGTTCCTCCTCGAATAAAGTACGTAAACGTAGTTTGTTGTCTTCTCATACATTTTCCAAAGTTTCAGCCCGATATTTTATTTACAAAAAAAGTTCTTAGATCCAAACAAATATTCGGAAAATTGAAAAAGTGAGGTCGGTAATGTAGGTATTTCACTGTGTCACATACCCTTAAAGGTAATTTTTTCAGTACATAAAATACCACAGAAGCGAACTATTATATTTTTCTATAATTCGCGAAAAAGTGCCAGTTTTTCCACCTGTTTTTGGTGTAAAAAGTTACCGATTTTTGCTCGATGACGTGGCGCATGCGCAGTGCCGACCTTTCCGGGCAACAGTGACAAAAGTGGACAGATGCAGTGGAAAAAGTAAATGGACAGTGATAAAAGTGAGGCACAGTGGAAAAAGTAAATGTTATTTCGGGTGGGTTCGTGCTGCCTCGGGTGGACTCGTGCATCGCGCGCAGCCAACTTCATTCTATTTTCCGACTGTCGTCCCTAACCTAAAAGCAATTTCCTGAAAAGTCTCGAGTTGTATATTTTGTATGTACTTTTGTCACTTGGCAAAAGCAAAAAAACACCGTCAGTTTCTCCGAAAATACTGTGCTTGGTTTTTTTCACGAAAAATCGGAAGTTTTGAAGCCCTCAACTTTATGGGCCAACTATTCAATTGTGAGAACCAGCTTATTATTACTGCCATATTATTGCCATGGTTTTGATAATTGCCATTGTCATTGTTGCGTCAATCGACAAAAAATCGCCTTCTTTTTACACAAAAAACAGGTAAACAAAAACTAGCACTTTTTAACAAATTATAGAAAAAGTATCGTGTCCCACACATTGAAAAAGCGACGATTTAAAACTCGTGTGATAGCCACCCTCGCTCCGCTCGGGTAGCTAACTTCACACTCGTTTTAAATCTCTCGCTTTTTCAACTTGTAGCACAATATACTATTATAAATCTTCAGATGTTTTGAGTTTCATAAAAAGCTGCGGTCTCCTTTACCCTCCGGTGGGGGGTAGAGCCGACGGAATACAGCTTTTTAGAATTGTTTAAATTATCGAATCGTTATTTTATTTATGTAACTAATACTTATAGAAATATGTCATACAATAATGTAGGATGCGAAATTAGAAAAGAAGAGATCAATTTAATATGCTATTAATTTTAGAAAAATCATTGATTGTTAAATGGTCGGCGCTGCCCCTCCTTACCCTATAGCTATTCTTTCAACGTATATCTGAAAACGATACAAATCTCTATTTTTCACAGAATCAAGACCAAGTAATTCTGAAGCAAACAGTAACCAACTACCTCTAGGTAGTCCGGCTCCTACAGTTGGAAGTGTTTTAAAGAAACGTGACGGAAGACCTAAACTGGCTACCTTGTTGCGTGGCCATAACAAACATGTATCGTTCTCTGAAGGGACGAAATTTCACAGTGTCGTCAACGAATTCATACAACAACCAGGATTCCCGCATATCCAAACACCACAAAGCCCACCAGCACCACAAAGCTCACCAGAACCACAAAGCCTAAAAGAAAAAAGGTAGTGCATAAAGCAGAAATTACTACATTTTTCTATTGCAGGGACGTCCACATATTACTCTCTAAATCTGAATTAGTAAAAATTCAACTAATTAAATCAATATTTAGGATTTCAACTGATGAAGCAGTATTTTTAAATTCTCATCGGAGAAGGAATTAGATTTGTGTAAAATTTGCCCCCCTCATCCCCGTTTTTGTCAAATGTCCACGTTTTGAGACCCTCTGAACCCAAAAAACAGGTTTTTACGAATTTGTCTGTATGTATGTCTCTATGTCTGTCTGCATGTCAAGCTGTGAGTACAATAACTTTTGAAAAAAATCATTCTATTAGATTAGCCTTTTGTACACTCTTTAAGTGTCAGAAACGGTAGGTCAAGTTCGTTAGCCAGCTATTTTGAATGGAAATTTAAAAAGTTAGAGCATTTTCCAAATTTTCAGACCATTTTTCTCAAGATTTGAAAATTCTATGTGCAGAGTACTCGAAAATTCCAACAATTTATTTCACGACCTTTTTCAATAAAAAGAAAATTATCTACACGATTATCATAAGAACTTTTTGAATTTTTGCGAAAATTAAAATTTTGATCGCACCAAAAATTATGAAAACTCAAAATCACTTCTTTATAGGACACGTGGTTTTTGTTTTATTCGTAAAAAATAACATTGAAAATAAAAAAATTGAATTTTTGGACAAACGATACAAGCTATAAAGAAAATGAACAGTTAGATTAAAAAAGATGATGGAAAGCGATATTATTTGTCTGAGTGAGATAATTGATAAAAATATCATGTTAAAGATGGTAAAAATGACATACTTGAGACCAGAAGAATTCATTCGTTGGATCCTTCATACCAATTCATCGACGTTTTGAAAACTTATAGTTTTCCTCATCAGGATAAAAGTTATTGAATAGAGAAGTTTATAAACATCATCATCACATAGAAAGCCAAATTCTCCCTTTCCCATTTTTCTATAAAAAATTTTGGGAAAAAATTCATGTAAAAATTTCAAATATAAGTGTAAGACAAAAGTAAAAAAGTGAGGTTAAAAAATGTAATTGATGTATTTACCTTTAGGATCTTCCTTTTAGGTTACATTTCTAGTTAAAAATTTTCAACTTTATAATTATTTTTTAAAAAAATTAGATCGAAAGTTGCAAAATTGCAATTAAAATTAATAATTCATTAAAAAACATTGTGTGAACATCGGGAACAAAACTGTCGTTTTGCTCCATTTTTCAAACAAGAAAAAGAAAAAGAGAAACATTAACAAAGACAGAAATAGCATTGCCGTATCATCAGTTTATATCAAAAGGTACTCAAATTTCTAAATAATTCTAATAACTAAAATTAAACGAAAGAATTAGAAATTATTAACAATAATTAAAAATTAAAATGTTACATACTGCTGTTGATAATTAATTGAATGTAAGTAACAATTGAGGGTTCGGATCAAAGAATGGGTCGCGCGCTTGAAAACGCGGAAAAGTATTAAAACTGAAAAAGTGAAAAAAAAATTTCCCCAAATTCAATTATTTTTTAAAACATAAATCATCAAAACTCAGCAAAATATTATTGAAACTGTTTAGAACTTGGTACACGCACGCAATGTACCCTAGCAATGCCTACAAAATGAAAAAAGCAATCAAAACTGCCTATTGTTTAATAATAAATAATTGCAAATTGAGACCGGTCAATAAGCACGTTTTTTTAGTTTCGGCAAAGAAAAATATCGAGGAAACTTCAGAGTTGAAAGAAGTTCCAGCGAGACATTTGTTCCTCGCTATTAAAGTAAGATTTCTGGAAATTTTCAGATCGATTCATTGAAAATTGACTGAAATATCCATTATGTAATAAAGCACACAACGCCGTTTACGATGGCAAGCGCTTCTCGACGTTCGCTTGTACCCTCGCCGGTACTCGCCTATAAGGGTCGCGACTTTTCAATAATGATTAAATATTTTAAAACCTGCCTCTTGTTTTCAATTGATAGAAATTCGGCTGCTTTATATGTTTTTGACTTTCTTTTGTTTTCAGTGAATTAGCATTTAATTAAAAAGTAGAAAATTTCTTCCTTCGCAATTATTTCCACTCTTTACTTTGTTTTCTTCCTTACAGTAATAAAGAATGTAAACAAACCGTCTAGTGCCTTTGTTTAGAATTTTTCGACGCAGCGCCGTATAACGAATCCTTGGATGTTGAATGTTACTATTAAAATTTGTTCTTGAATTTATCAAATATACCATCGAAAATGAAAAATAATGAAAACGAGCATTCAATGTTGGATTTAAATTCTGGAAACAACCTAATTAAAGCGGGGAAATTTGATGACGAATTTTGAAACAATTCGAACTTATATATTTCTCTGTATAATAATTTCAACAACTACAATCTTTATTCGTCTTTATTCATCTTTATAACAAACTAAATTATTTATTACTTCAAAGAAGAAACCAAAGTAAAGGTTGGAAAAAATTGCGAAGGAAGAAATTTTCTGCTTTTTAATTGAATGTTAATTCACTGAAAACAATAGAAAGTCAGAAACATATAAAGCAGTCGAATTTCTATCAATTAGGGGCAAGAGGCAGTTTTTAAAATATTTAATTATTATTGAAAATTCGCGTCCTTTATAGGCGAGTACCGGCGGAGTACAAGCGAACGTTGAGAAGCGCTTGCCATCGTAGACGGCGTCGTGTGCTTTATTACATAATGGATATTTCCGTCAATTTTTAATGAATCGATCTAAAAATTTTCAGAAATCTTACTTCAATAGTGAGGAACAAATGTCTCACTGAAGTTCTTTCAACTCTGAAGTTTCCTCGATACTTTTCTTTGCCGAAACTAAAAAAACATGCTTACTGACCGGTCTCAATTTGCAATTAATTATTTTTAAACAATAGGCAGTTTTGATTGCTTTTTTTCATTTTGTAGGCATTGCTAGGGTACATTGCGTGCATATAACAAATTTTAAACAGTTTCATTAATATTGAGCTGAGTTTTAATGATTTATGTTTTAAAAAATAATTGAATTTGGGGAAATTTTTTTTTTCAC
The DNA here is from genome assembly GCA_932195095.1 of Andricus curvator. NCBI lineage: Eukaryota > Metazoa > Arthropoda > Insecta > Hymenoptera > Cynipidae > Andricus > Andricus curvator. The sequence continues at coordinate 49,781 of CAKNYM010046273.1, forward strand.
TTTTTCATTTTTAGTATTAAAAATATTCATCGGACGAAAAAACTGCAGATATAAAAAATTTCCGCCTTGCCCTTTTCTATATGTCCATATTTTTAAAAATTTAATTTTTTGAAATTAAAAATTTGGAGTATCACGAGACGCGTGGACAATACTTTTCCGCGTTTTCGAGCGCGCGACCCATTCTTTGAACCGAACCCTCAATTACAATAATATAAAGAATTTAACTGAAAAATTTACCAATTTGAAAAAATTTAGAAGATCAAATATTCAAATATTTGAATTTGATCAAATATCTTTATAAAAATCTTATACATACAGCATAAATAGTAATAATTGCTTATATATAAATTCAGATCTTGATAATTATAGTCTAATATATAATATAATCTTGGATTATTTAATTCAAAAAAATTTGAATTTTGTAACTAATTATATAAAAAGAGTATAAAATTAATATTTGAAATTTGAAATTTTTAACTAATTTAATTAGTTCTAATTTATTTTATTACTTTAGTAAATTAGTTGTAATTGTAATCTTATCTAACTTTTAATTTAACAATAACAACTTTAACCAAATTTCTCTATTTTTTAAATTTACAACAATAAATAACTTATACTGCGAATATTTGATTTTCTAAATTTTTTCAAATGGTGAATTTTTCACTGAATTCTTTATATTATTGTAATTTTTACTTTCATTCAATTAATTATCAACAGCAATAGGTAACATTTCAATTTTGAATAATTGTTAATAATTTTTTATTCTTTTGTTTAATTTTAGTTATTAGAATTATTCAGAAATTTGAGTACCTTTTTATATAAATTGATGATACAGGATTGCTATTTCTGTCTTTCTTAATGTTTCTCTTTCTCTTTTCCTCGTTTCAAAAACGGAGCAAAACGCCAGTTTTGTCTCCGATCTTTACACAATGTTTTTTACGAAATTATTATTGTTAATTACAATTTTGGAACATGCTATTTAATTTTTAAGAATCAAAATAAAGTTGAAAATTTTAACAAAAATGTCACCTGAAAGGAAAATAACCGAGAAGGTAAATACATCAATTACATTTCTTAACCTTACTTTTTCACTTTTTTGTTACACTTACTTAGAATAAAAAAAAATTTTATATTAATTTTTTACACAATTTTTCATAGAAAAATGAGAAAAGGAGAATTTGGTACTGTTGCATACTTGATGATGATGTTTATAAACTTCTCTTTTCAATAACTTTATCCTGATGAGGAAAACTATTCCTTTCCGAAACATCGATGAATTGGAATAAAGGATGTAAACAAATGAATTCTTTCGGTCCGAAGTATGTCATTTTTACCATCATTAACATTAAATATTTTTTTGAATTATCCAAGTTATAGCATTTTCAAAATCCAAAAGAACAAACGAAAATGAACATTTTAAGCCAAAAAACGCACGATATGAAAAAAGTCACGAAAAGAGAAATGTTGCTTTTTGAAAGCCCTACAAGATTATGATAAGAACTTTTTGAATTTTTCCGAAAAATCGAAGATTCATATTTTGATCGCACAAAAAATATTAAAAAATGATAATCACTTTTTTTTTATAGGACACGTGGTTTTTGTTTAATTCGTAAAAAACAACATTGAAAATAAAAAAATTTAAATTTTTGGACAAACTACACAAGCTATAAAAAAATGAGTAGACATAATTTGGGAATAATAATAAGTATATACTAATATGATAATAATATATTTATATAATATATATATATATATATATATTAAATTTATATAATATAAAATTTAATTATATAATAATAATGATTAATTTCATGTTGATTTAAAAAAATTATAGCGAATAAATTATTTTAAACAAATTGAATGTGTGTACTGTATTGTATTAAATTAAATTACATACGATCTGAATTCCCCAGATAGGTAAAGATTAGGCTGGTTCAAAAAAATCGACTATTTTTTTTTTTTTTGAAACCCCCACATAAAAACCTCCGAAAAGGTGTGAAAAGACGCCTGTGAAAAGCAGAGCTCTTAATATTAATATTTAGAGGTCGCTAATCGCGAATTTCTATTTCCCATGTAAATAGCATGTGAAAATGTTTATTTTTTTATTTTGAGTTTCGTAACTCATGAACGGGTCAATAAATTGCTAATACCATAACATATTCTTGTAGGGAATTCGACGCTCTACAAAAAAGGTCTCTTATGATTTTTTCGTAAACTTACTTCTTCCAAAGTTATTCAAGGGCAAAGTTGAACACATAATAAATTCAACAATTTTTAAATCGAAAAGCTCAGTATCTTTAAGAAAGATACTGAGCTTTTCGATTTAAAAATTGTTAAACGATATTTGTTTCAAAGAAAATTATAAACTATAAAATTTCCGAAAAAAATATTACAATAATTAGTGATAAATTTCAAAATTTTTCCAAAAATTAAAAAAAAAACGATAAATCTATTATGTGTTCAACTTTAACCTTAAATAACTTTTGAAGGAATAAATTTATGAAAAAATCTTAAGAGACCTTTTTTGTAGAGCGTCGAATTCCCTACAAAAGTATGTTATGATCTTAGCAATTCATCGAACCGTTCAAGAGTTATAAAGCTCCACATTGAAAAAAAAAACAAATTTCACATGCTATTTAAATGGGAAATAGAAATTCGCGATGAGCGACCTCTAAATATTAATATCAAGAGCTCTGCTTTTCACAGGCGTCTTTTTACACCTTTCCGGAAGTTTTTATGTGGGGGTTTCAAAAAAAAAAATTCGATTTTTTTGAACCAGCATAGTAAAGATATTGCATTTTCAACAAGGGGTATACATTTTTAACCAAATAGTTGAATTTCAAACCAAAAAGATGTATTTTTAATTCAAATTATGAATTTTCAACTAGAACTATGAATTTTCAATTAAAAAATGTATTTACAAGCAAATAGTTTAACTAGCAACCAAAAGTGGAGAATTTCCAAAACAGCTTGAAAATAGGTATTTTCAAAAAAAAAAAGTTAATTTTTAACCTAATAATTGAATTTAGAAACCAAAAAAGATGGCCTTTTTGAAGGAATTGTTAATTTTTGAAGCTAAAGAGACCAATTTCCTTCAGAATACATGATTTCTCAAATAAAAAAATATCAAGGTCCAACCAGAAATGGAATTTATACATTTTAACTTGAACAAGTTGATTTTCGAATTTAAAAACGAATGCTTAGCAAAATTCAACTAAAAAATATAAATTGTCAGCGAAAAGTAGAATAGTAAATTTTATAGTTAAAGAAAGATTTTCAACCAAGAAAAATGAATTTTCAAAAAAATAATTATATTTTTAACCAAAGTGATGAATCGTTAAATGAAATAATCAATATTCAACTAAAATAGATCAATTTTTAATCAAAAACATAAATTTTCACCCAGAAAGATGAATTTTTCACCAAAAACTAAGAATTTTTAACTAAAAAATATCAATTTTCATCCAAAAATGGAATACTTAAATTTTAAGTTGAAAAACTAAATTTGCAAACCTACAAAAAAAGAATTTTTAACAAAGTGGTTAACTAAGCAACCAAAAACCGGTTATTTTTCAACCAGCCTGTTGTATTTTCAGCCAATAAATGTTAATTTCTAACAAATGATTGGAATTTTTATACATGAAAGATTTTTCAGTCAAGAAAGAAAAAAAAGTTTCAACCAAATTGTTGAATTTTCAATTCGAAGAAAAGAATTTTCTACAAAACAATCGAATTTTCAAAACTAAAATATTAATTTTCAATGAAAAAATTTACTTTCAACCAAATAGTGGAATTTTAATTCAAAAAAGAAGAATCTTTAGACAAAAAGGATAACTTTTCAACAAAATTCTTCAATATTCAACAAAATTTTTCAATATTCAACAAAATCATAAAATTTTCAACCGAATAATAAAATTTTTGACCAGAAAAGACGGATTTTTAACTGAAAATATAATAGTAGACTTTCAATAAGAATAAATAAATGGAAAGTTTCATAATATATAGACTAAAGAATAATAGTTTAATTAAAATTTGAAGTTCATTCTTAATAGTCTTGAAATATTGGCTTAGAAAACTGGGAATTTTGCTCATAAAATAAAGTTTATTTTCCACTGCACACTTTTTGACGTTGGACTACACCCTGTTTCGTGTCAGTTGTTTTCTCATATTATTATTCGACAAATTATAAAATTTCAGTATTCACTAAGAATATAAATAAATAAAATATTTCTTGCATTAATTTCGCTTGTGTAGGATCATTTACATTAAAAAGGTTTAAAAAATAAATACATTCAAGGTTTTGGGACTGGCGCTGACCATAAATCCAGAGTGTCTGAACGTAAACAGTCAGGGGTGTAAGAACCGTTTCCGGAAGATTTGACTGCGTGTTAAAAAATATTTTAAAAATTTTTCTAATACGGAGACAAGGATAAAGTAAATATTTAACGGAAATGAGGAATAAAGTTTGCTGTTGCACGTTAAAATAAATGTTTCCTGCTTACGTGCTTAAAACGTTTGCGGGCCGTTAAGCTTTTCGTTTAAAATGAGAGCTTTGTCTTGAATAATCGATCCAGATACACAAAAAATACCTCGCAAAATACTTCATGTGGGAGGCACGCACTTTTGCATATAGCGCATAATCCATGACGCAGTTTCATAACCAGACATACGAAGAAATTATTTAACAGAAAATCACTTACTTTTATAAATATTAGATTACTTTTCTACGAAAAACACAGTTTTCACAATTCTTACGTCAACACTTGACAGTTGGACATTACAAAACACTACAGTGGGACTCCGATGCTTGAAGTCGACCGGACCTCTCTTTCTACTATGTGAGATAGACAGAGACGATCCGATTGCGTTCCAATGACAGATCCAGTATTTAATTGATTAAAACTACCTAGTTTTAAATCCAACAGTCCTTCATATTGCGATGGAACTTAGTACTTAAGATATCAAAACATTCATTATTTGAAAAATGTAACATTTTCCTTAGTGATAAAAACATGTAGTCATAATTTTCTATTATTTTTGTACAGACGCTTCTTTACCTGCTGCTATAAACCACAATGATAACAGTTGAACCCCAAAGAATGCGAATCTGGATCAGCAAAAACCTCCACCTGCAACCTAAGTGGTCCTGGAGGTCCGAAATGACAAAACCACCACACAGTGAGACCCCCTGTGCAACCAGGCCAAACAAATAGAGCAGCAGGTCCATCACCCTATTACCTAGATCTATTGAGAAAACAATATAATAGTGAAAAATAACTAATTTTTCTGAATAAAAGCTAAAAATGGATTTATTCTGTGCATTATGGCACACCTAAATAGTCCAGGAAGACCCTCACGCAACCCATAGATATAATGAAAGTACAATCTAAATATAAAATATATATGTGCTATTCCTAAATAAAAACGAAACACCAACTGAATTTACTCTTACTTTATTCAATTACAATTCATTTTTTGTTCGTTTTCAAGCAAATTACACTTTACATGAGAATTTTGAATTAGGTTTAAAAATCTTATTTTCTATCTTTATTAATAATAATGACATTATTCAAATTTCGCGGGAAAATGCATCGCTGGAAATTGGAAAGGGCGCTAAATTCAAATGCATTAAACAGTGCCTTATTCAGAATTGCTACAATATCCCAATTTTAACATTTTTCTAGGTATAAAACCAACCATAAACCTAGAAGATTAATAATGTTAATGCAAAAAAAAAATTGCTTCTAAATATATTTAAAACACTTTTTAGTTTGCTTTTCAAGTCAAAAAGATAAATTTTCAACTAAAGAAATGAATTGCTAACTAAAATGATGAATTTTCAAGCAAAAATATGATTTTTAACCAAACAGTTAGTTGGATTTTCAACCCAAAAAAATAATTTTCTACCGAAAAAGACTCATGTTTAACAAAGTACATGAAATTTTCATCTAAAAAAGATCAATTTTCAATCAAAATTAGAATAGGCAAAATGTTAGAAAATTAAATGTTAAAAAAAAGAAGAGATTTCAACAAATTAGTTTGTTTTTTTTCTTAAAGGAAATAATTTTTTAAACCAAAAATAGAAACATTGGATATTCATTTAAAACAATCAATTTTCAACGAAAAAATGAATTTTTAAACAAAATAATTCAATTTTAAACCCAAAAGATGTATTTTCTACCAAAAAAGATACAGTTTCAATAAAATATATAAATTTTCAGTAATAGAATATAAATTTACAAACAAAAATAGAATAGTTCAATTCGCAGTTGAAAAAGTAAATTTCAAACAAAGAGACGAGTTTTTAGTGAAATTAATTGATTTTCAACTCAAAATATAAATTTTCAAGCAAAAATAGAATAGTTACATCTTCAGTTGAAAAATTAATTTCTCATTAAAAAGAAACAAATTTTCAACCAATGAAATTAATTTGCAATCACAATGATGAATTTGCGTACAAAAGAATTTTCAAGTAAATATTTTTTTTTAACCAAAGATATGAATTCTTAACAAAAAATATAATCCTTAAATTTTCTACAAAACAGCTAATTTTTTAATGAAAATGGTTTCATTTCTATCAAAAAGTTCAATTTTCTACAAAGAATGGAATAGTTAAAGTGAATTTTTAACTAAAATGATGAATCTTCAGTTGAACAAATTTAATTTTTAACCAAATACATGAATTTTCAACTAAAAAGATTAATTTTCTACCAAAAATAAAATAGTTGAATTTTCAGTTAGTAAAATAAGTTTTCAACCAAAAAGAAACGAATTGTCGAAACATAGTTAAATTTTTAACCAAAGAAATGAAATTTCAAACCAAAAAGATTAAGTTGCAATTAATAAGAGTACACTTCTACCAAAGAAAGACGGATTTTCAACAAATAGTTCAATTTTCTGCTAGAACAGATAAATTTTCAAATAAAAATATAATAGTTAAATTTTCAGTGAAAAAATTAATTCTAAATAAGAAAAAATTAATTTTCAACCAAAAATATCAATTTTCAACCAATAAGATGAATTTTCTACAAAAATAGATGAATTTGTAACAAAGTTATTGAATTTTCAACCAAATATTTAAATTTTTAAAGGAATTTTCAACCAAAATAATGAATTAGTCACCAAGAAGATTAAATATTCTCCCACAAAAATCGAATTTCCAATTAAATACAGAAATTTTAAACCAAACATTTGAATTATTAACTTAAGAAGATAAATTTTGGACCAAAAATGTACGAGTTAAATTTTCAGGTTAAAACAATTAATTTGCAACTGAAAAAAATAATTGTCAACGAAATAATTAAATTTTAAACAAAAAAAAGGGTTTTCACTTAAAATGATGAATCAACAACCAAATAAATTAATTTTTAAAAAAGTAGTTCGACTTCCAACCAATTCATATTTGATATTTCAACCCAAAATGATTTTAATTTTATACCAAAAATAGTTGAATTCAACAAAAAAAAAATTTTTAATAAAATTGTTTGAATCCTCAACCAAAGCAGATTAATTTTCCATCAAATAGTTGAGAGTTTTATCCATAATAATAAAATTAATTTCAACTTTAATTTACCGAAAATTCCCTAACAATTCCTAACAAATTCCCTTCAATTTGAAATACTCATAACCTCGAAAAAATGGTATTTTTCTGAAAATGGTCAAATACGTGTCGCCTTTAAAAAAAAAAAAAAACAATATATTTAAGAGGCGAATGATGCTGTGACTTATAATTGAACTGTTTTTTAGAAAATTCGTATTTTTGACGCAAAAATTCAAAAATTGGGTAAAAAATAAAACCTTTTGTCGAAAGCTGAACTACTTTGATAAAAATAATTTTGTTCTGTTGGGTATTTATTATTTTATCCACAAATGCATTTATTTGATTATGAATTTGACGAACTTCTGAATAAATTGTTTTTTTCTTGGTTAAAAAATAATTTCTTTAACTGAAAATTTAACTATACCAGTTTTCATTCCAAATTCATCTTTTTCTGTTGAAAATTCATTTATTTGGTTGAAAATTGAACTACTTTGTTGAAAATTCGTTTTTTGATTTATAATTAACTTCCTGAACTCAAAATTTGACTGATGTAACTAATTCCAATTTTCTGTAAAAATTTCTTCTTTTTGGCTTAAAAAATGCAACAATTGGGTTGAAAATTCAACTATTTGCTCAAAAATGTATGTCTTTGGTTGAAAATTGGTCCTATTTGGTACAAAATTAAACTTATTAGTTCAAAATTTAACTGCTTGGTTGAAAATAGATCTTCTCATTTTCTTTGATTTAAAATGGATTCAGTAAAATTAATAGTAATATCTAATATTAAATAGAATAATTCAAAAAGTATTTCTTGTACATTTACAATGTAAATACAAAAAAATTAGACAAACTAATACACGTTTCTTTATAATTTTTTTTCACAATCTCGGAAGCTTTGTAGAATACGTGGAACTTTTATTTACGAAAGTAATAATCTGTCAAGTAGGCGTATTGAGAATATTTTTCGGAAGCAGAACAAATGACATATTTACTTGTAAATTTTGTTCTAAACTTGATTTTCCTATTATTAAGTCCTCATAATTTTTTTTAAATTCTAGAATAATCATTATAGAAAATCATCATCAGAAACTCTTAATACAAATAAATAATATTAAAGTGTTGAAAAAAGTTATCCAAAAAATAGAGAAACTATAAACCGATGACTTAACGTAGGATTTCAAATTATTTCAAGATATTTCTACGGATTTCAGAAATATCAAGAGCAATGAAGGATCTTACGAAATTTCAAAGAATTTAAAAGATTTTAAATTATTTTAAAACATTCCGTAGAATTGCACGAGATTTAACCAATTTCAAGGAATGACAAATAATTTTGTGGCATTTATTTCAAAGATATTACAGGATTGAAAAATATTTGTAAGATTTTAAACTATTTGAAAAAACTCCGAAGAATTGCAAAATATTTTTAAAACCTTATGAGATTTAAAAGGATTTTTAAAAATTGTTGGAAAATAAATAAAATTTCAAAAAACATGAAGGTAGTTGAAGGAATTTTACAAGATTTAAAGAATTTTATTGAATTTCTAAAGGTTTAAAATATGTTGCGGGATTTGACAGACATTTAGGGATATGAAAGTTCTTTTTTAGAAAACTTTGATAAATATTCAAGCGATTCCACATGATTTCTACTTATTTTGATGATGAATTTGATGAATTTTTAAAAAGTTCAGAAGATTTAAAGGATTTGATAGGATCTTCAATTATTTCAAATATCTTATGAGATTTTAAAGATTACAAGCCAGTTTAACAATCTCCAAATAATTTAAAGATATTTCGAAAAATGTAATGTACTTCAAAGAATTTTGTAGAATTTGGCAATATTTTAAGCTTTATTTTGACGAATTTCTAGAAAAATTTGGTAAATGAATAAAATGAAATTTCAAGGGATTTTAAGGTAGTTGAAGAAATTTCACAAGATATAATGGAAACTTAGAAGATTTAAAAAATTATAAGCTATTTTAATAAATTCCAAAAGAGATATTTCGAAAATTTCAAGGAATTTAAAGAAATTCGTAGGGTTTATAAATATTTTAATCTCGATATTTGAATGGAATGTGAAGCTATTTTAAGGTATTTAAATATATTTAAGAGATCTGGAAAATTTCATTGAATCTCTAAATATTTAGAAGTTTTTTTTTTTTTAAAGGATTTAGAATGATTTTTACTTATTTCAATTGAATTCTACGATTATATATTCACTAATTTTGGAATATTTGAAAGAATATTTGAAGGTATTTCTGGAGAAATTTGGAAAATAAATGAAATTCACAGGAATTTTTAATTATTTGAAGAAATTTTACAACGTTTACTGGATTTTGATTCTCTGAGAATTTAAAAGATTCCCAAGGATTTTCCAGTTGGATTTGCAACAAAATAGTTTAATTTTCAACCCCAAAAGTTGAATTTTCAACAAGAAAGTTTATTTTCAGCAAAGAAGGATGACTTTTCTACCATATAATATGGATTTTGAGTCCAAGAGGACGTAATTTTGACAAAACAGTTGAATTTTCAAAAACATAAATTTTTTACAAAAAGCTGCGTTTTTAACTCTACACTTAGATTTCCAATCTACAAAAATTTGCATCAGGATCTCCCAATAAGCCGTTTTCGCAAAAAAACGCCAAAAAAAAAACAAACAAAAAAACCCGTAAAGAAAAAAAAGCCAAAAAAACTCTAAACACCAATAGTAAAGTTAAAATTTCGCAAAAATTAACCGCCAATTTCCATAATTCGAGTTTTTTGGTTACTTTTTGCAAATTTGACTATCTTCCGTAATTTGAAACATTTGTAAATAATTTTTGGCTTGACCTTCTTGCCTTCAGCGTTCGTATGCCGATTGTCAAAAGTGGAACACTTGCGTGCTTTTATTCGAAAATTTTAATTTTTTTAGAAATCCTTTTTTTAAAGAATTTCAAGAGATTTCAAAAATTTCAAGACATGTCAAACAATTTTGTAGCATTTCCAAATAATACAGGGAATTTCAAAAAAAAATTCAGGAGATTTAAAGGATTTTATAGAATCTTCAATTATTTTAAACATCTTGCAAAATTTTGTAAGATTTTAGAGATTATAATCTATTTTAACAAACTCCAAAGAATTTAAAGATATTTCGAAAACTTCAAGGAAACTTTCAGGAATATTTTAAGATCGATTTGAAGGAATTTCTCAAGAAATTCGTAAAGTAAATAAAATAAAACTTCAAGGGATTTTAAGAAATATGTAGAGCATACAAATATTTTAAGCTTGATTTTCAAGGATTTATAGAGTACTTTGGAAAATAATTCAAGTGAAATAAAATTTCAAGGGATTCTAAGGTATTCGAATATTTTTGAAAATTCAAGGGATTTCAAAGAATTTTGTAGATTTTAAAAATATTTCAAGAAGCATTCTAAGGTATTTCTAGAAAAATTTTGAAAGTAAATGAAAATTAAAGGAATTTCACAAGAAAAAAAAATTTTTCTTTCAAAAAAATAGCCGCGTTTTCAACTATACATTTAGATTTTCAATCTACAAATATTCACATCAGGATCCCTCAATAAACAGTTTTCGCAAAAAAATGCATTCTACATACTTAAAACCGTAAAGAAAAAACAACTAGCAAAAATCTCTAAGCACCAATATTAAATGTCAAATTTCGTATAAAACCCCTATGTTTTAATTATAGGTGGTCAAAACTGTTACACTTTTTTTATACGAATCGTTGAATTTTCAGGTAAAAAGATTCATTTCTTATTAAAAACCAAAGACGAATTCTCACCAAAATTTTTGTGAATATTGGTTTTTAGATTTTTGGACCCCTGTCTTTTGATCGCCGTTGGTCAGAAGTAGTACACGTATTTTTTTTTTTATTTTAAAATTGGTTTTATAAAAAACTTGACCGCTTTTTTACATGGTTGGAGTTCTTTGGTTAGTTTTTGATATTTTTGACTCATGTAGACTCCGTTTCTGGGCCCATTTTTATGTTTTATTTTCAAAATTAAGTTTTCCAATAAACAAATTAAGAAAATTTTAGATATTTTCGACATTTTGGAAAATTTCGAAATCTTGAAAATTTTGAAACTTTGAGATGATTCTATAAT
>CAKNYM010046273.1:61430-106171 GCA_932195095.1 Andricus curvator
TTGAAAATTTTGAAACTTTGAGATGATTCTATAATTTTAGAAATTTTTGCAATATTTTACATTTGAAACATTTTAGAAATTTTGATATATATATATATATATATATATATATACCATTAAACCATTTCCCTTTCAGGGTAGGCGTGACACTACCCGATTCGGGTAGTGTTTCTAGGTTTTTCTTGTAGTTATAAATAACTACAAGTGTGGGCTCACCACACCCACGATGTGCCAACAGCACTCATGTCAGTATTCTTGAATGGTCACCCATCCAAGTACTAACCGCGTCCAACGCTGCTTAACTTCAGTGATCTGACGAGAACTGGGTTTTTCAGCGTGGTATGGCCGTTGGCTGATAATTTAAAAAATTTCGAACATTCTAGAAATTTGAACAATTTTAGAAATTTAAGAATTTTGAATAGTAATTTCAGAAATTTCAATGATTTTATAAATTTTTAACATTTGATAAAATTCAGAAATATTAGAAAGTTTGAAAATTTTGAATATTTTGCAAATTTTGAATATTTTACAGGACTGAGAACATTTCACAATTTTTAGAAAATTTTACAAATTTTAGAATATTTAAGACATTTTGAACATTTGTTAAATTTTGAACATTTGAGAAATTTTGATAATATTATGAATTTTGAACATTTTAGAAATTTTGATCATTTCAAAACTTTTTGAAAAATTTGGAAATTTTAGATATTTTAGAAATTTCGGTAATTTCAAAAAATTTGAGAAGTTTTTATGATTTCAGAAATTGTGAACAGTTGCGAAATTTTGTTCATTTTACCAATTTTAATAATTTTGGAAAATTTTAGATATTTTAGAAATTTTGGAGAATTTCGAAATCTTGAAAATTTTGAAACTTTGAGATGATTCTATAATTTTAGAAATTTTGGCAATATTTTACGTTTGAAACATTTTAGAAATTTTGATAATTTAAAAAATTTGGAACATTCTAGAAATTTGAACAATTTTAGAAATTTAAATAACGTTAGAAATTTAAAAATTTTGAACATCAATTTCAGAAATTGGAATGATTTTAGAAATTTTGAACATTTCATAAAATCAGAAATATTAGAAAGTTTGAAAATTTTGAATATTTTACAGGACTGAGAAAATTTAACAATTTTTAGAAAATTTTACAAATTTTAAAACATTTAAGAAATTTTGAACATTTGATAAATTTTGAACATTTTAGAAATTTTGAAAATATTATAAATTTTGAACATTTTAGAAATTTTGATAATTTCGAAACTTTTTAAAAAATTTCGAAATTTGAGATATTTTAGAAATTTCAGAAATTTTGGTAATTTTATAAAATTTGAGAAGTTTTTACAACTTTAGAAATTTTCAACGGTTACGAAATTTTGTTCATTTAACAATTTTAATAATTTATGAAAATTTTTTAGATATTTTAGACATTTTGGAAATTTAGAAATTTGGGGAAATTTCGAAATTTTTAAAATTCTGAAACTTTGAGATGATTTTATAATTTTAGAAATTTTGGCAAAATTGTAAATTTGAAACATTTTAGAAATTTTGATAATTTACAAAATTTGGAACATTCTAGAAATTTTGATAATTTTATAAATGAGACGTAAGAAGCCATAGAAACACAAGAGCTTGCATGAAAAAATGCATGGACGTGAAGAAAGCTAGAGTAGTATGCCAGGACAGAAAAGTGTGGCGACAAATAGTTTGTAAACAGAGTGACAATAGAATGAATGAAGCCTGAAACAAAGATCTTGGATTCTAATGGGCCCAAGTGGGGAACTATACATAACAATTTTGTGAGGCTCTTCACTTGGGGTGATCGCTAGAGGGATTGATCAGCAACCTGGGTCGGAGCAGTGTTGCGGAATAAACGTGTCATTTGAATAAATGACACGAGAATTCCAGATCAATCTAAAAACATATATACCTAACACCTATATACCTATCTACTTTACACCTATATACCTATCTAACTTATACCTATATACTCTATACCAATTCACCCATATACCCAATACTATTTTCCAACCGAGCAAGTCACGCCTACCCCGAAAGGGAAATGGCTTAATGGTATAATAATAAATAACGTTAGAAATTAAAAAATTTTGAACATTAATTTCAGAAGTTTGAATGATTTTAGAAATTTTCAACATTTCATAAAATTCGGAAATATTAGAAAAATATCGATTCAGCTTTAATTTGAATTTTTTCATTCAAATTTTTTGTATACAATCAGCTTATTAGACTGTGTGTGGCAAGTCAAATAATGAGATGGCTAAAAAAGCGGAGGAGAATAGAATTGTAAAATGAAAATAATATCTGAAGAACAAAGCTTTACAGAGAAAGAATGACGCACATGATAATATTTTAGCGTCTAGTTTATAGCTGCCAAAACACCTTCTAGAAAATTAATTACTGAAAATGTTCACTAAATTCTGCATAAATACATGTGCTCAATTTTGAGAAAATCTAAACAAGATTTTTGAAGATTCTAGATATCTTAAATCAAAATTTCGAAAAAAATTCAATTATTAATGATATAGTTGAATTTTCAACCGAAAGCATAGAATTTTTAACAAAGAATGAAAATAGTTGCATTTTCAAACGGTACCATTTTTTCAGTCATGAAAGAAAAACATTTCAACGAAATTATAATTTGAGGAGGAAAATAATTTTCAATACGAAATACAAATTTTATATAAATATAATTTTATATAAATATAATTTTATATAAATATAATTTTTCTAGGAGCCTTGAAAAAAATTCGAAAAGATTCTTGAACATTTCACATATGTCGAAAACGTATCAGGAAGATCTTTAAGATACTTTATCTTACAGGATTAAAAAATATTAGGAATTTCTTATTTTATATACTTTTCAAATATTTCTTTAAATCTCTTCAAAACAATTCATGTAAAATAATTTTTTAGCATTTCCAAATATCACAAGAATTTAAGAAAAAATTCCAGAAGAATTTAAAGGATTTTATAGGATCTTCAATTATTTCAAATATCTTTTGGGATTTTAAAAGATTTTAAATATTACAAGCTATTTTCACAAACTCTGAAGAATTTGAAGATATTTCGAAAAATTTAAGGTATTTCAAAGAATTTTGTAGAATTTCCTAATATTTGAAGCTCGATTTTGAGAAATTTCTAGAGAAATTTGGAAAATTATTGAAATGCAATTTTAAGGAATTTTAAGGTATTTGAAGAAATTTCACAAGTTATCAGGGAAATTTAAGAGATTTGAAAAAATATAAGATATTTTAATAAATTCCAAAAGAGATATTTCGAAAATTTTAACAGATTTAAAGAAAGTCGTATGGCTTATAAATATCTTAATCTCGATATTTGAATGAAATGTCGAGGTATTTTGAGGTATTTGAATATATTCAAAAGATTTAGGAAATTTCATTGAATCTCTAAATATTTAAAAGTTTTTGAGGGATTTAAAGATTTCTAAGGATTCCAAAATTTTTTTCTACAGAACTTTAATCAATCTTTGAATTGAAAACTCATTAGTGAAAATGTTCACTTAATTCTGCATAAATCCATGTACTTAATTTCGAGAAAATTCAAAAAAGATTTTTGAAGATTTTAGATATCTCAAATCAAGATTTTAACAAAAAGTTAATTTTCAACCATATAGTTGAATTTCCAACCAAAAGCCTTAAATTTTCAACGAAAAAAGGAAATAGTTGAATTTTCAAACGGACCAATTTTTTCAGTCATGAAAGAAACAAATTTCAACGAAATTATAATTTTAGGAGGAAAATAATTTTTGATACAAAATAAAAATTTTAAATACCTATTTATTTTTTGAGTTTATCTGTTGTTAACGATATATAAATATAATTTTTATAGGAGTCTTGAAAAAAATTCAAAAAGATTCTTGAGCATTTCAGATATGTCAAAAACTTTTCTAGATTATCTTACAGGATTAAAAAAATTGTAGGAATTTCTTATTTTATTTCTTTTTTTAAAATTTCTTTGAAATCTCTTCAAAACTAATGAAATTCCTAAACACTTTTTAAAATGTATCGCATTATTGATGAAATTTGGAATAATCTTTCAAATTAAAAAAATTGTTTTAAGCGTTAATTCTTTTCAAATGTTCAAAAAACCTTCCAAACGTAAAGAAATTTCCCTAAAATATTCCAAACTCTTTTTTAAATATTGAGGAAATCTTGCGAAATATTTAAAAATCTTTTTTGAATAATCTGTGAGCCTAATTTTTTTTTAATAATAAATTATTTAAAAAATGTCCATGAATCTTCAGAAATTTTATCATTTCCTTAAAACCTTCCATAAATCATAAAAAGCTTTTTTTTCGAAATTTCGAGTAAATTATAGGGTAAAGTTCCGGAAAGGGAATACCTCCGACTGCTTACATAAAAAAAATGCCGCATTTAGAAAAAAAACTCAAAATTCAGATTTAAAATGAAAATTCAAGGGGAAATAATTTGTTTATTGCAAATGATTACTTTTATTGTGAACCTCGTTAAAAGAACTTTTCAAAACCCTCATAAAAATTCTTGTACAATTTGAAACATTCGGCTATAGATTAATAAAAAATTACTTATTTGATTTGTCGGAATATTTACTAATTCCATTTTTAGAAAATAATTGTTTAGTAAAAATATATAAATTTTTTAAGGGCTGTGTTTATTAACAATTGATAGAAAAATTTAATAAAAAGACGCAAATGCGTAACATCTGAATCTTCATTGGAACATTTAGATGGCAATGTTGTGAAACTTGTAAACAGGCTACATTACGTAGAATGAAAAAGCAAAAATTAATTAAACATTAAATCTATTTTCAGTTATTACTAATGCTTTTCTATTAGCTAGTTTATCATATAAATGAGTTTTTAAATTAATTTTATTTTAAATGTGAAAAATTCAGGAAATATTGTTTACATACTTCATTCAAAATAATTTCTACTGTTTATTAAAATATTTTAAAAATATTTACAGTACATGAACAATAGGCCCTCCAATTTGTTTAAATCCACAAGAAACTAATTTATTCTTTGAAAAATGATATTCAGAAGTTCCGAAAGTCCCATGAAGTTTAACACGTATTTCCCATTAAAAAAAAAAGGTTTTTGTAAATTTGATTCAGAAACGATAATTTTAGGTGAATCGAGTTGAAACGCAACATTTATCTTCAAAATTAGCTATAGAATACAAATATATAATTATATTGATAATGTCACGTTCAAAAGCCTATTTTATAGGGTCCCAAAAAACCCCATAAGTGACAAATTTTGTTTTGCAATTTTCTCTTAGAATAAATTGAGAAAATCGTGGTTTTTTCTAATTATTTAACTTATTTTCAACTTCTCAGTTAGATTGAGAAAAGAATCAAATAAATTTAACAGGAACTATTGTCTAAACAATTCATTATTATTTATAATAATTTTAACTTACAATGATGCCAGGAATTTGCAGTTTTTTCTAAAATTTTCCACTTTTGGTCCACTTTTCAATTAAAGTCAGGTTATAATTAATTCAGGTTAAAAAAAATTAAACAATTGATTATTATTTTCATTAATATTCTTTGAATAATGTTATAAAATTTCTGTTTTTTCTGAAATTTTGAACTTTTTGTCCACTTATCACTTGAAATTTCGCAACAATGATTCAACATTAACAAAAATAATTGCCTGAAGAAATTATTATTGTTTCCAACTAACTTATCCTATGGTAAGGATAGATAGTCGTGGTTTTTTCTGACATTTTTCACTTTTCAAAAACTTTTCCCTGAGAACGAGGTAATAATTAATGCAATTTAACAAAAATAATTGTTTAGACTTTAGACAAATCATTATAATTTATAACTCTTATCCTATAATAATAATAATAGATAATTGCGGTTTTCTGCAATTTTTTTACTTTTTCTCCACTTTTTAATCAGTGGGATAATAATTAATGAAAGTTAACAAACAGATTTTTCTAAAGAATTTATTATAGTTTATAACTATTTTCGCTTCGTATATTACTAAAAATATGCAGGTTTTTCTCAAATTTGCAGTTTTTTCTTGATTTTTCAGTTTGGAACAAATAATAAATATTAACATTAATTTAAACAAAAAAGGAAGAGATTGTTTAGAGAATGATACTCTATATTGCTTATTTATTATTTGCTCAAAACTAAAAAGCCAGAGCAAAGTTAAAAATAAAAAAAAGCTTTCTAGCATCTATATGTATGTATACCATTAAGCCATTTCCCTTTCAGGGTAGGCGTGACACTACCCGATTCGGGTAGTGTTTCTAGGTGGATAGTTTTTTTGTAGTTATAAATAACTACAAGTTTGGGCTCACCACACCCATAATATGCCAACAGCACACAGTATTCTCGAATGGTCACCCATCCAAGTACTAACCGCGCCCAACGCTGCTTAACTTCAGTATAATAATAATTTTTATAATTTATAAAAATGATTTTTACCTTTGCTATGAGTGGAAAGTAGGCCAAAATTCAGATATTTCAGAAAAAAAAACAAATCTTTGTAGCATTATTTAAAGACAATATTATTAGAAATGATAATAATTTATTCAAAAAATTATTTTTGTTAACTTACATTTACCATTATCTTACCCTAATTGAAAAGTGGACAGAGTAAAAAATTTCAGAAGAAACTGCATCTTTCTAGCATTATTCTAAGAGAATATTATTATAAATAATAATAAATTGTTTAAACAATTATTTATGTTGAATTTAATTGAATATTGCCTTTCTCTAACTAAAAAGTTGAAAATAAGTTGACAAATTCTGAAAAACTGCAAATTTATAACTCTGTTTTAAGAGAAAATTGCTAAAAAAAAATAATGAATTGTTTAAAAAATTTTTGTAAATGACAAAAACTCGCAAAATCCACTTTGCCACTTCATGGGGCTTGCGGAATCTCTGAATATAACTTTAAAAAACGCATTGATTTTTTTTTTGTAAATTCAAATAAATTTTGAGGCGAAATTCACGAAAATACAAGAAAACATAAATTTCCAGTTCATTTTTGGACCACTCTAATGTCCAATATTGGGCTATAATTCTCGATTATTTCTGTTAAGATATTCTAAGTTTTTGTCCATAATTTTATTTCATTATCTCTTTAAAATGTGAAAAAGTTTACAAATTATAGTGTTATAGCAAAATGGTAGAAACAAATTCATTTCTTAATATAAAAAAAAAATTAACAATTAAATTTTCTCTTTTATCAATATTGTTTAGAAACATTCAGAAATAAATTATATCATCAAACGAAATTACTTGGAAAATTTATTTTAGTAAATAGATGGTGGGGAAAATTCAGAATCTTCTCTAATAGATAAATACATAAAATCTTATTTGATATGGTCAATGGATTATGAATAGAATCCTTTTGTTATTTTTATAACATTTGGTAAAAACTTTAAGAACAGAATATTGTTGCCTTTATTATTGAAGAATAATTTGAAATTCAAAGTTTCTATCTCAGAAATTAATTTTTAGAATTAAAATTTCTTATTTGGAAATTGCGATTTACAAAATTCCAGAATTTTTAAAAGAACAAACTGGAAAAAGCCTCTTGAAATCATATTTACGAAGTAGACAATCAATCAGGTATTCAACAACAATAAGTGCAAATAATAATTTTTAGAATTCTTGGTATCAGTGTAAAAATAAATGAATAATAATAAATATAAAATAATAAATAAGGGTTTAATAATAAATAATGTAATAATATTTTTAATAATAAATTTCATTAAGCAACCGAAATCGTCATTATTGATTGTTTTTCACAATAATTGTTTAAATAGAAAGACGAGTGAACCACGTGGTATCCTAGACTTTATACATGCTTTTATATAAAAATTTTTTCAATTTTATCGCTTCGGAAACCTTAGAGATGTACGTCGCACTTTTATTTACGGACGTAATAAATCGGCAATATTGTGTTTAGTGAAATATCATTTCGTAAGAGTTTCATCTGTTCCCTTTAAACCTTGTACATGATATTGATTAAATTTTATTCCATAATACGTAGACTAAACAAATTATGTCTTTCGTAAATAAAAGTTCCACGTGCCCTACAAAGCTTCGAAACTTACGAGAAAATAAATTATATGAAAACCTTCACCACTTTGACTCATTTTTTTTAAATGACATTGTAAATTTACAATATATACACATTTCTTAATTATTTTACGTAATTTATGTATTGTACGTATCTTACCAATTTTTTCGCTTCAAGAAAAATAACATTTTTGCAAACTTAAAAAAAAAGATATAAATTTTTTCTTTGAACCTTTATAACTTGTGCCCTAATTAAGATATTGAATTGATACTTCCAGAAGGAAGACCTCGTATGAATTTTATGTCAAGCAAACTATTTTTGTGATGAGAATTTTTTCTTCTAAAATTGACTTTTTGCATTTTTTTATAAACAACTCGCGAACGAAGCAAGATACGATAAAAGAGTAAGATGTGTTTTTTGTAAAAGTTTTCAAAATGAGCAAACTTCTTTCTGAGCTATTTGTCAAATATGTCGTTATTTGTAGGAAAAATGCGAAACTTACCAGATTTCTTCGTTATTTGAGTACTATAATGTAAATAGTGATAATGGTTTGAAAAAAATTTGTATTCAGAAAAAAAAGAACCCTATAATTTCAAATAATCATTCCTCTATATTTAGGAGGCAAATAATTCTGTGACTTGAAGTTGCACAGCTTGCATAATTTGAAATGGATTTAATTATTGTTTTCTGAAATTTGTACTTCAAAAACAAATTTAATTCTGTTTTTATTTAAAATATGAGATGACTAATAAAACACTATTTTTAATTAACAACAAATAAGTTTAATCGGTATTATTAATACTTATAGGCTTAGCATTCATTTTAATCAATAGCATCTGCATTGAAACGAAGATAATAAAAATGTAAAAAACCCACTTTTCTTAACATTTTCGTAGAACTGTAACTTGCGTTTTATTAGCATTTTCTCGAATCTTTTTTTGTTTCTGAAAAACAAATTTAATTGTAGAAAAAAAAATCTCGTTTCTACTAAAATTGTATGGTCCGCATAAAATTGAAAGGATATCTTTTGTATTTCTCTGATTGTAAATGGATCTGGTCAGATTGATAATAATTTATGCTATCCATTTAAATAATTAAAAAAGTATTGGAGTACTTTTTTTCCTCGAATAACCCTCGCTAACCCTCGTCATTTCAACTCAAATTTTGCACAAAATTTATAAAATTAAAATATGGGTATTATATCTTTGATACAGAGTGAAAAAAATTTTTTCATTTTCAAGACATAATTTTAGTTTCTTGCAGATATTGCCAGGCAATAGTCAAATATATTTAACATAAATAATTGTATAAATAATTTATTATTATTCATGATAATATTTTCTCTAAATAATTCTTGAAAGATGCAGCTTTTTCTGATACTTTTTATTCTTTGTCCACTTTTCAATTAGAGTAAAGTAATCATTGATTCAAGTTGAGAAAAATAATTGTTTGAAAAATTTATTATTATTTTTTTTAATGATATTCTCTTTGAATAATACTAGAAAGTTGAGGTTTTTCCTGAAATTATTAAGTTTTTGTCTACTTTCCATTTAGAGTGAGATAATAATTAATTCAATTTAAAAAAATAATTGTTTAATCAATTTCTTAATATTTTTATTAATATTCTCTTGTAAAATTCCTAGGAAGTTGCGGTATTTTCTAAACTTTTTAACATTTCTTTGTTTTCTGGGTTATGAACAAATGATAAATAAACATAAGTTAGAATCATTTTTTTATTTATAATTAATATTTATAATTCATTTTCAACTGAAAAGTCAAAGAATAGCTGAAAATTTCAGAAAACCCAGTAACTTTCTATCATTACCATGGAAGAAGATATTTATGAAGATACTTATGAGAACAATTATTATTGTTAAATTGCACTAAGTATTTCCTCACTCTACGTAAAAAATTGACAACAAGTGGAAAATTTTAGAAAACACCAAAACTGTAACTATCTATGATTAATATAGGAGAAGATAGTTATAAATAATAATAAATTGCTTGAACAATTATGTTTGCTGAATTGCAATAATAATTACACCACGCTAAGTGAAAAGTGGGCCAGATATTGATTATTTCGAGAAAGACAGCAACTTTCTAACATTATTCAAAGAGAATACTATTGAAAATAATAATACGTTTGTTAAACAATTAGGTTTCTAAACTTAAATAATGATTACCTCACTCTTAATTAAAATGCGGACAAAAAATGCAAAATTGTAAAAAAATTTGATTTTATCGAATTTGAGGGCGATATGCTTACAACATAATTTTCAATTCTTTACACAATTCCTATTTTTACATTTTCCACTTAATGAGAAGGTATTGGTTTTATGTGAAAAATGACTTTCGCGGATTGCGTCAATTGTCGACATTTTGAGGCCCCCTGAGTCAGAAAAAATAGTTTTTACGTCGGTGTCTGCCTGTCATTGTCGCTGTTGTAGGCTGTGAACTCGGAAAATGAAGGAAATTATCTAATTGGATTTACCTTTAGCACACTTCATAAGAGTGTACAAAGAAAGGTGAGAAAAATGTATTCGAATGACCTTTTTTTGATAAAAAAAAATCGTCAGAGATATAGCATTTACAAAATTTAAAAATTCGCTCGGGAATGAAAATTTAAAGCCAAACAATGCGCGATATGAAAAAAGTCAAGAAGAGAAAAACGATGCTTTTCAAAAGCCTTAGAAGATTATCATAACTACTTTTAGAATTTTTTTGAAAAATAGAAAATTCAAATTTTGATGACACAAAAAATAATGAGAAATAAAAAATTCTATTTTGCGGTCAAACTATGCAAGCTACAAGAACAGCTAATAAAAATTATGCAGCCAAAAAAGATCTAAAAATTCATCATTCAACAATTTCTGATAGGAGACGTAGTTTTTGTTTTATTCGTAAAAAACAAGGATAAAAATAAAAAATTAGATTTTTGGACAAACGACACAAGGTACAAAAAAATGAACAAAAGTTGTTTAGTCAAAAAAAAAATTACAAATTTGTTATCAATTATTTTTTGATAGAACGCGTGGTTTGGTTCCCATCGTAAAAAATAACATTAAAAATGAGAATGAAAGTTTGTTTATAAACGACAAAAGATGCATAAAAAATGATATACAAAAGTTTTTCACCCCGCAAAGATCTACAAATTTATCCTGAATTATTTTTTTATAGGATGAGTATTTATTTTTTGAATCGAAAGATGACCTTGAAAATAAATAAATTAAGTTTTTGGAAAAACGACACAAAGTGCAATAAAATGTTAATTAACAAAATTGTTTTTTCATGAGATGCGCACCTTTTCTTTATTTCAAAAACAAGGCAATGAAAACACATCTGTTTTAATATCAGTGCATATTATGAATTTTTATAATATAATTTCATTGAAATGATACATTTTTCAGGGTATTTAAGAATAAAAACAAGTACAAAATAAGAAACAAATATTAAATTAATGATGAAAAATAAAATTTGTAAATTATTTTGCAATATCTGAATAGGCAGTCCCAGACCAAGGTACATAAATAAATATAATACTAATTTGATATAATAGAGTTGAATTTAATGTAGAAAAGTTTGCACTTTGAACGAAATCGAGTGCGATGCACAAGATGCGTGATGAGAATGTGATTTTTAAAGCCGAAGGAGCTTTGACAAAAGAGAATTCACAATCAACAAATTACAGTTGTCGATGCTTGACCTTTAATTTTGAGAGGTCTGTGCACAAATATAGGGAAAGTACAAAAACCGAGCGCATGGCATGAGGTAAATACATTATCGATAAATTACTCCAGTGACAGAAATTTTTGGTGGGACTGACGTTACAACTAGACTCTCCACCATACGACGAATCACTACTTAACTTCGACATGATTTTCGACTCGCAAAACAAATTTCGCGCATAAAAGTGTTAGTTGGGTGTACAATCTAAAGATGAATAATACAAACAATGAAGTAGCCTCGGAATGGACTGAAACTTTGTTTGACGAAATGCATACACCCGGTAAACCTAAAGGTCGAGTTTACGGCGATGAATGGAGACTGGGTGTTTTGAATGCTAGAGGAGTAAATGATCTTAAGGTAAGAGAACTACGAGAAACTATGCACGTAAGGAAACTAGATATTTTAAGTGTACCTGAGACGAAGAAAAAGGGTTGCGAAAGTAGAGACATAGAAAATGGGGTGTTGAAAGGCGATTTTGAAATATGGTCAGGAGTAGGTAGTGAATAAAATCGTAGTCAAGGGGTCGGTTTAATTATGAATGAAAAGGCAAGGCAGCATCTCCAAGATCATGATTTTGTATCTCCCAGATTGTTGTGGGCTAGAATGAAGGTAGGAATCAGAAGATCATTTATCATAGTGTGCTACGCCCAAGTTGATAGCGATCCGAGAGAAGTCAAAGACGCCTTCTGGGACACTTTAAATGATACAATAAGTACTTGCGATCAAGGTGAAAGAATAATTCTGCTAGGAGATATGAACGGATGGGTCGGCGTCCAACGTCAGGATATAGATACAGAAAGGGTGCTAGGTAATTTTGGGGATCCAACAAGAAAAAATTATAACCGGGAAAAATTAGTTAGCTCATGCTTAGAAAAGGGCCTTTTTATTACAAATACTTGGTTTAGGCATGAAATGATCTACAAGTACACCTGGTGTGAGGGAAATAACCACAGTATAATTGACTTCGTTATTGCGGATGAAAGACTAAGAGAACTAGTTAATGATACAAGACTCAGAAGGGGTTCCGAATGCAATACTGAACATTACCTTTTAGTCTCCAAAATAAACTTAGGGTGGGGATGGAGAAGAAAGAGAACAGAAAAAACGAAAAAAACTCGAATAAAGATTGAAAATTTACAGAAACCGGAAGTGCGAATAGAGTTTCAAAATAAGATAAACGAACGCATAGATGAGGCAACTTGAGAGGGGCTTAGAAGCAATAAAGGTATAGAGGGCGCGTGGACTTTGTTACGGGATATCATCGTTAAAACTGCGATTGAAGTGTGTGGTACGGCAGTGGTAGGAAGAAAGTCTGGTGATGCGTGGTGGAATTATGAAATTCAGGCAGCCCAGCAAGAAAAGAAAAAAGCCTACAAGAGAACATTAAACATCACAGTTCTTAGCAATGAGGAGAGAAATAGGCTAAAAAATGAATACAGATACAAAAATAGGAAAGTTAAACGACTAGTCAAGGAAAGTAAAGATAAAATCAGAACAGAAGAAGAGAAGAAGAGAAGAAAATACATAACGACTTTAAAGGAATCATGAAACTATTATTTAAACTGATAAATGAAAGTAAAAGTACAGAGTTTGTCGGCATGAGAAACAGCAAAGGTGAAATGCTATATGATACAGACGGGATTGTAGACGCTTTAAAAGACTCTTTTAAAGAATTATTAGGAGGTGAAGATATAAAGCAACATAACTGCGACGTAGAACATAATGCATTAGAATTGATAAATTCATGTATCGAGATATGAGAAGTCCCAAGCGATTGGAGAAAAGCGATTATCGTACCAATATACAAAAAAAAGGGAGATAAAAACAGCTGCAGTAATCACAGAGGTATCAGCTTACTAAGTACCGTAAGTAAACTATACTCAAAAATACTTATTCGTAAGGTAATGAAAATTACAGAAGAAAAGATATGGGAAGTCCAAAGTGGATTTATGCCAGGAAGATCATGTACAAATCAGATACTTAGCTTAAGACAGATCACAGAGAAAAGCTTGAGAATAGGAAAGAAAGTTTTCTGTGCGTCTGTTGAGCTAGAAAAAGCATTTGACAAAGTAAATAGAAGAAAACTTTGGGACGTCCTTGAAGACAAGGATTCAATGGATGGCTCCTACAAGCAATAAACACAATATATACAGGTAGTAGAGCGAGTGTAAGAGTAAATGGGAAACTGAGGGACTGGTTCGATATTATGCAAGGCGTGAAACAAGGATGCCCTTTTCGACGAAAAGATCGAAAAGATCCCGAAACAGTGAAGGTACGTGGGTTAGCTATCGCAGATAAAAATTTTGTTAGGGCAGAATCAATCGAGGACTTGCAAAGAATGTTGAATAAACTTGATACAAGCATGAAGAACATGGGCCTCAAAATTAACGTAAATAAAACAAAAATCATGATGTTTGAGGGAAAAAAGGAGAAAATATGTGCAACATTGTCCGAAATGATGACGGATTGGAACAAGTTGACAAGTACGTATATCTGGGTAGCCTATTCACTAGCGACGGAAAAATAGATGGGGAGTTAGATAGGCGCATAAGTAATGCAAAATTGTAAGAAAAAATGTCGGTAAAAAAAATATTATTAGCTTCCTGAGTACTGATACTCGCCAGACTGCAAGGATGATTACAGGAAAAAAATTAAAGAAATAATTTCAGAACGACATCTTGAATGTAATTTTTATAGAATGAAATCTTACTGAAAAAGCAAACTTTTCCTAACCAATTTGAAAGAATGGTACAAAAAATATTAATTATTTCAATAATTTGTATAACATTCAAAGATACAACTATAAGCAACTTACTTAACTAGATTCAGAAAGGAAAATCAGATTTTTTATCTTATTTCCATCCGAATGTACAATTAATCTTAAGGGGTCATTCTACTATCTCACTTTTGAAAAATCTATTTTTTTTTACATTTTTCGATAGGTTATATATTCAGAAATATCTTAGCAAAATTTCACACAGAAATTCGGAGTCTTTCTATACTTTTGAGAGCTTGGAGAAAAAGCGCGTAGAGAGCTGAGTGCTTGTAAACATCGTAGCGTTGTTTCATTTTGTGCAGTTTCGTTTAGTGAAAATGTTAGATATACAGTGAAAGAGATTATCAAATCAGGAGGATTCATTCAAACAAGCAGAAGGAATATTATATGGAACAGGAATCGCTGATTAAGTGTGAGTAACTTTTTCTTACAATTTTTATGTTCCGAAAACTTTAAACGCGTTTTTCTCGAAACAACGTTTTTGCGCTCTGCGCGCACGATTTCTCAAAAAGTTTTCAAACGATTACTTTCAAATTTCCTACGGTCATTTTAAATATAAATATCTACAGTGTGACAAAGCGGGTTTTAAAATTTTTAATTTTATCATAGTTAAATTAACAAAAAAAGAACAAAAAACACGATTTTTGGAAATTTTTTGTTTAAACTATCGCCATTTTGTTATTTTGCAAAATAAGAAAAATCTGCTTCGTCACACCAGAGCTATGGTCATACTGATAAAGAAAATTTCTTATTTATTCGTCTCAGATGATGCTGACTGGAGATATCGTGCGCGCAGAGGACATGCCTTTTTTTTGAGACACTTTGTTTATTGTTAAATAATATCTAAACTAAATAATAATTTCATGTGAAAAGATTATTTTTGTAAACACTTAGACAGAATAAATAAACGCTGAAAATTTTATTCAAGTATATAAAGTAGTTGTTGAGAAAACAAATTCTGGAAAATCACCCTTTTTTTGCTGAGATAGTAGAATGATCCCTTAAATGAAAAATTTAAAGAATTACATCATGGTTTTAAGAAAAAACTCTACAAACAGTAACAAATTATAGTATTTATGACAGAAAACGATAAATTTCAAATATTTATTTCAGATTTTTTTTTCTCACCAAAATCAAATAATAATAGCTGAAAGACATGGGGGAGGAGGGGATAAAGTCATACTATTATTTTCATAAAACGTAAACGCTTATATGTATAATGAGATTGATATCTCAATCGTATGTGTAGAATTGTAGATTTACACACATTTCGTGGATTTTGGGCTTTTTTGGGCTCTTGATCGCGCCAACATCCAATTTCCAAAAACGACCCTTACCGAAAATAAAACACACACAAAAATTCAAAAATCCACCCCTCTTTGCAGAAAAACCACCCTCTTGCAAACAATAAAATCTGCATAAAACAAAGTGCATCAGAATTTTGGGCTTTTTTTGGGCTCTCGAATGCACTAAACGAAATTCCCAAAAACCATCCCTATGTACAAAAAAACGATTTCCTGAGTAAAAACTCATACCTGCAAAAAACAAAATAGAAAGTAGTTTTGGGCTTTTCTTGGGCTCACGAATGCTTGAATCTTTTTTGCAAAAACCACACCTACATCTGAAAAATCAAATGCCTATCTATGAATTCGGATTTGAATTTTCAAGGAGCGCAAAAATCAGGGACTCCATTCACCCTATAAAATTCCGAGTCCCAAATATCAGAAACTCCATTTACGAAGTAAATTTCTAAAAACGATAATGCTTTGACAAAGTCACATCTGCGTGGTATCACGGGGCGGCATTTTAACGTTGAGGGTAGGAGCCCAAAATTAAGTGTTGAAATTTTTGAGGAGTCCTAAAATTAGAGACCCAATTTACACTGCAAAAATTTGAAAAAGATTATTTTTTGACGAGGTCATATTTTGCGTGGTATAAAGGGGTTGCTTTTTAACGTTAAGGGTTGAAGAAAAAAAATCGGTCCTGGTTTTTTTCAGGAGCCCGAAGGCCAGAGACTCTATTTACACTGTAAAATTCTGAAAAATATCATTTTTTGACAAAGTCATATCTGCGAAGTCTCAAGGGGTTGTCTTTTAGCGTTAGAGGTTGGAGCCTAAAAATAAATCTTTGATTTAATCTTTCAATATAAAAAATAATATCAAAGAAGATCTTAAACTTTGAATTAAAAAATATTTTATTGAAGAATCATTAAAATTTCTATGTATTTTTGAGGAGCCCAAAAATCTGATACTTTATTTTCACAGTGAAATCCCAAAAAAGATTATTTGTCAGTGAATTCGTACTGACGGTATACAGAGGGAAATAGGTGTTAGATTTCAAGGGGCTTGCGCGACCTCCAAATATCTATCAGTTTAAAAAAATCCATTAATTTTTTTGTGGATTCAAAAAAATTTTGGGTCGATATGCATGAAAATTCGAAGAAAACAAATTTTATCGGATTTTCCCGAACGCCCTAATATTAATATGTAAAATAATATCCTGTTGTGTTTTGTTTCGATATATTTTTGCAGGCTTTGTGAAGTCATTGTGAAATTTGAAACATTCGGCTCAAGATTAATGAAAAATTACTTATTTTATTTGTCGAAGTATTTGCTAATTCCATATTTGAAAAATAGTCGTTTAGTAAAAATATATAAGTTTGTTAAAGGCTGTATTTTTTAACATAAATAAGGATATAGAAATATAAAAACGTAAGAAATAGAAAAGTTTAAAAAAAGACGCAATTGTGTAACATTTGAATCTTCATCGAAACATTTAGAGGGCAATGTGGTGAAACTTGTAAACAGTCACATCACGTAGAATGAAAATGCAAAAATTAACTAAACATTAAATCCATTTCCCCTTGCTTTATTTGCGTGAAGATAACAAAAGCAGATCGTAAACGCATTTCGAGTTCGAATCAAAGAAACTTACCATGAATCTGATATTGGCAAATCCAAATTTTAATTTTAATAATGAAATTCGAAGAATTTTCAACTATTACTAATACTTTTCCATTAATTATTTTATCATATAAATGAATGCTGTAATTAAATTAGTTTGAAATGTGAACATTTCAGGAAATACCTTTCTCTTCATTCGGAATAACTTCTAATATTTATTAAAATATTTAAAAAATATTGACAGTACATGCATAATAGGGTGGTCCAAATTTTTTTTCTCGAATTTTCATACATTATGCCCTCAAATTTGTTCAAATACAGAAAAAAATTTAAGCGTCTTTTTCAAAATGATAGTCAGAGGTTCCGAAAGCCATATGAAGTTTAACACGTATTTCCCATTAAAAAAAGCTTTTTTGTACATTTGAGTTGGAATTGATAATTTTAGGTGAATAGAGTTAAAACGCAGCATTTCTCTTCAAAATTAGCTATCGAATACAAATAAATAACTATTGCGCACTATCTATGGTTACGAAATTATCCGTAAGTTGTCTGAACCAAACAAACCCCATAAGTGAAAAATTCGGTTTTGCGAGCTTTTGGCGCTAATTATGATCTTTTTGCGGTTTTTTAAATACAAATTGTTTCTAATACATCAGATACCACTTTTTACTTGTAACTAGATGTTAACATAAGTGGTTTAAAGAATTTATTATTGTTTTTAGCCATTTTCTCCTAGAAAAGAGTGAGAAAGTCGTGGGTTTTTTCTAATTAGTCAACTTATTTTCAACTTTTCAGTTAGATCCAGAAAAGAATCAAATAAACATAGCAGAAACTATTGTCAAAACATTCTATTGTTATTTATAATAATCGCATCTTACAATAATGCTAGAAAGATGCAGTTTTTACTAAAATTTTTCACATTTGGTCCACTTTTCAATTGAAGTAAGGTAATAATCATTCCAAGTTGAAAAACATAATTGTGTAAACAATTAATTATTATCTTTATTAATGTACTTTCTGAATGATGTTAGAAAATAGCGTTTTTTTATGAAATTTTAAACTTCTTGTCCACTTTTTATATGAAATGTGGTAATAATTAATCAACATCAACAAAAATAATTGTCCGGATAAATTT
Organism: Andricus curvator; assembly: GCA_932195095.1. Lineage (NCBI taxonomy): Eukaryota > Metazoa > Arthropoda > Insecta > Hymenoptera > Cynipidae > Andricus > Andricus curvator. The sequence goes on from CAKNYM010046273.1 coordinate 80,039, forward strand.
TTATTGTTTGTAACTATCTTCTCCTATGGCAATGCTAGATAGTTGCGGTTTTTCTGAAATTGCCCACTTTTCGTCAACTTTTCGCTTAGAACAAGGTAATGATTAATGAATTTAAACAAAAATAATTGTTTAAACGAATTATCATAATTTATAACTCTCGGTTGCTATATTAATAATAGATAATTGCGGCTCTCTGAAATTTTTTACTTTTTGTCGACTTTTCACTCAGTGAGATAATAATTAATGAATGTTAACAAGCATATTTGTCTAAACAATTTATTATGGTTTATAAATATCTTCTCTTAGAGTAATACTAAAGAGTTGCAGGTTTTTCTCAAATTTTTAGTTTTTTTCTGGACTTTTTAGGAAGGTACAAAAAATAAATATGAACATTAATTCAAACAAAAAGGCTCACAGTAACTACTTCTAGAAAGGATTACGTTTCATATTATTCATATAGAAAATTTAAAGAATATTTCGAATATCTGTTTTATTTTCGAAAAATATATTCAAAAAAAGGAACATATTATTTAAAATATGATTATCTCTACTGCTTATTTATTACATGTTCATAACTAAAAGGACAAAGGAAAGTTGAAAATTAAAAAAAAACTGTAAATTTTTAGCAATTATCTAAGTGAAGATGGTTATAAAAAATTACAATTTGTGTGAACAATTATGTTTGTTAACTTGAATTAAATAATACCTCGTTAAGAGAAAAGTTGTTAGAAAGTGAAAATTTTTAGAAAAAACCGCATCTGCCATTAATAAAGGGGAAGATACCTATGAACAATAAGTATTTGTTTGAACAATTATGTTTGTTGAATTTCAATAATTTTCACCTATGGTATAAGTGGAAAGTGGACCAAAATTCTAATATTTCAGAAAAAACTGAAACTTCCTAGCATTATTTGAAAAAAATATTATTATAAATAATAATGAATTGTTCAAACAATTATTTTTGCCTTGCTGTAACTGAAAAGTTGAAAATAAGTTGACAAATTCTGAAAAACCGCAAATTTCTGACGTATTCTAAGAGACAATTCGTAAGAACAATACTAAATTGTTTACAAAAATTTTGTAAACATGTTATCATCAGTAGAAAGTACTATTTAATATATTTTGAACAACTTTTTATAGAAAGACTGCAAAAAAAATCATGATAAGCGCCAAAAACTTGCAAAATCCACTTTTTCAAGCAGGGAGTTTTTTCAGGAACCTATAAAGCAGACTTATGGGGGTGATATTTAAAAAGTAATTATTTGTTTTTATTCTTTAGCTAATTGTGAAGAGAAACGTTGAGTTTAAACTCGATTCACCTAGTATTGACGATTCTGAATAATATTTACAAAAGCGTCTTTTTTCCTATGAAAAATACGTGTTGATTTTCATGGGGCTTGCGGAACCCATAAATATAACTTTAAAAATCACATAAATTTTTTCGTGGATTTGAATAAATTTTGAGGTGATATGCATGAAATAAAATTTTCATACATTTTTGAATCCTCCTGATGCATAATATTGGGTAATTCTCCATTATCTCCATTAAGATATTTTAAGTTTTTGTCCATATTTTCATTTTTCTTATCGGTGCAAAATGCGAAAAAGTTTAAAAATTATTGTCTGAAAGCAAAATGTCATGAATAGATTTATTTCTCAATATTAAAAAAAATTACCAAGTTAATTTTATCTTTAATCTACATACGTCACACTTTTATTTGCGGACGTAATAAATCGCAATATTGTGTTTAGTGAAATATCATTTTGTAAGAGTTTCATCTGTTTCCTTTAAACCATATACATGATATTGATTAGATTTTATTCTATACTACGGAAACTAAACAAATTCTTTCTTTCGTAAATAAAAGTTCCACGTGCCCTACAAAGCTTCGAAACTTACGAGAAAATAAATTATATGAAAACGTTTATCACTTTGACTTATTTTTTTTAATTGACATTGTAAATTCACAATATATATATATATCTTTATTATTTTACGTATTTTATGTATTATGCGATTTTACGCATCTTATCGTCTCAAGAAAAATAACATTTTTGCGAAGTTAAAAAAAAAGATATAAATTTTTGCTTCAAACCTTTATAACTTTCGACCTAATTAAGATATTCACTTGATACTTTCAGAAGGAAGGTATCGTAGGAGTTTCATGTCGACCAAACCATTTTTATGATAATGAGAATTCTTTCTTCTAAAATTGAATTTTTGCATTTTTTTTTTAAACAAGTCGTGAACGAAGCAAGATACGATAAAAGCCAGTACCTCCACTAAATAGAAATTAGAATTTTTGTTCCAAACAATAATAATTTGCTTAAAAAATTATGTAAGTTGAATTTAATTAATTATTATCACACTAATGAAAAGCAGACAAAAATTTGAAAATCCCAGAAAAAACCGAAACTTTCTAACATTATTTTAAGAGAATATTATGAAAAATGATAACGAACTGTTTAAACAATTATCCTTGTTACCTTGAATTCATGATTACCTCACATTAGTTGAGAGGTAGACTAAAAGTGGAAAATTTTAGAAAAAACTGCAACTTTCTAGCATTATTTTAAGATAATATTATGAATGATAATGAATTGTTTAGACAATTATATCTAATAATCTTAACTGATTATTGCCTTGATTCGATCTAACTGAAAAGTTGAAAATGAGTTGAAAAATTCGGAAAAAAACGAGACTTTCTAATTCCATTCTGAGAAAATTGTTAAAAAGAATAATAAATTCAAACAAATTATTAAACAAATTATGTTTACATCTAACTATCAATAGAAAGTAGTATATTATGCATGAGAAACAATTTATGTTAAAAAGAAACCGCAAGAAAATCATAACTAGTGCTAAAAGCTCGCAAAACCCCATTTTTCATTTATAGGGTTTTTTCGGGACTCTATCAAGCAGACTTACGGGGGTAATATTCAAGAAGTCACTATTTATCTCTATTCACCCAATATTGACGATTCTGAATAAAATTTACAAAAACGTATTTTTTTTATTATGGGAAATATGTTTTAGATTTCATGGGGCTTGCGGGACCTCTGAATATCTATGAGTTTCAAAAAATCCATTGATTTTTTTGTGGATTCAAACAAACTTTGGGGCGATATGCACGAAAATTTGAAGAAAAATTTTTTTGGACGATCCTATAGGAGACTCATCAACTAATTCGCATGATCTCCGGCAAGCTAAGTTTAAACCCAGAAAAGTGAATCTCATTTTTTCCAAAAACAACAATTTTCCCATGTTAATCTTATCGGATTTTCCCCAACGCTCTAATATTAATATGCAAAATTATATCCTGTTGTGTTTTCTTTGGATATATTTTTGCAGGCCCTTGTGAAGGCATTGTGAAATTTGAAACATTCAGCTAAAGATTAATGAGACATTACTGATTTGATTTGTCAAAGTATTTGCTAATTCCATATTTAAAAAAAAAGTTTAATAAAAAGACGCAATTGTGTAACATTTGAATCTTCATCGAAACATTTAGAAGGCAATGTTGTAAAACTTGTAAACAGTCTACATCACGTAGAATGAAAAAGCAAAAATTAACTAAACATTAAATCTATTTTCCTTGCTTTATTTGGGCGAAGATAACGACAGCAGATCTTACACGCGTTTCCAGTTTGAATCAAAGAAACTTATCATGATTGTAATATTATGAAATCCAAATTTTAATAATAAAATTCAAAGAATTTTCAACTATTACTGATACTTTTCCATTAGTTAGTTCATCATATAAATGAATGCTGAAATTGAATTTGTTTAAAATTTGAAAATTTCAGCAAATACTGTTCTCTTCATTCAGAATAACTTCTACTATTCAATAAAATATTTAAACAATATTTACAGTACATGTATAATAGGGTCGTTCAAATTTTTTTTTCTCGAATTTTCATACATTATGCCCTCAAATTTGTTCTAATACAGACAAAAGTTAAAGCGTCTTTTTCAAAATGATATTCAAAGGTTGCGAAAGCCCTATAAAATTTAACACGTATTTCCCATAAAAAAAATGTTTTTGTACATTTGAGTCAGAATCGATAATTCTAGGTGAATAAAGTTAAAACGCAGTATTTTTCTCTAAAATTACCTATATAATACAAATAAATAATTATTGCGCTCTATCTATGGTTACGAAATTTCCCATAAGTTGCCTAAACCCTTTTCCACCTCGCTTAGGGCTAACGTTACGTAAAATTCCGTAACCATAGACAGCGCCTAATTATTTTAGAAATATCACCCCTATAAGCCTATTTTATAGAGTCCCAAACAAACCCCATAAGTGAAAAATTCGGTTTTGCGAGCTTTTGGCGCTAATTATGATCTTTTTGAGGTTTTTTAAATACAAATTGTTTCTAATACATTAGATACCACTTGTTACTTGTAACTAAATCTTATTATACGTTGTTTAAAGAATTCATTATTATTTTAAGCCACTTTCTCCTAGAATAGAGTGAGAAAGTCGTGTTTTTTTCTAATTAGTTAACTTATTTTCAACTTTTCAGTTATATCCAGGAAAGAATTGAATAAACTTAAAAGAAACTATTGTCAAAATATTTTATTGTTATTTATCATAATATCATCTTACAATAATGCTAGAAAAATGCAGTTTTTACTAAAATTTTCCACATTTGGTCCACTTTTCAATTGAAGTAAGGCAATAATCAATCCAAATTGAAAAAACATAATTGTTTAAAGAATTAATTATTACTTTTATTATTGTATTCTGTAAATAATGTTAGAAAATAGCGTTTTTTTCTGAAATTTTAAATTTTTCGTCCACTTTTTACTTGAAATGTAGTAATAATTAATCAACATCGACAAAAATAATTGTCCGAATAAATTGTTATTGTTTGTAACTAGCTTCTCCTATGGTAATTCTAGATAGTTTTTTTTTTTTAATTTCACACTTTTCGTCAACTTTCCGCTCAGAGCGAGGTAATAATTAATGCAATTTGAAAAAAATAATTGTTTAAACAAATTATTATAATTTATAACTCTCTTCTCCTATATTAGGAATAGATAATTGTGGTTCTCTGAAACTTTTTACTTTTTGTCCACTTTTAACTCAGTGAGATAATAATTAAAGAATGTTAACAAACATATTTGTCTACAACTTTATTATGGTTTATAAATATCTTCTCTTAGAGTAATACTAAAACGTTGTAGGTTTTTCTCAAATTTTTAGTTTTTTTTTCTTGATTTTTTAGTAAGGAACAAAAAATAAATATTAACATTAGTTTAATCAAAAAGGCTCATAGTAACTACTTCTAGAAAAATTCACATTTCATGTTATTCACATAGAAAATTTGAAGAATATTTCAAATATCTGTTTTATTTCTGAAAAATATATTCACAAAAAGGAAGGTATTGTTTAAAATATGGTTATCTCTTCTACTTATTTATTACATGTTCATAACTAAAAAAACAGAGCAAAGTTAAAAATTTGAAAAAAAAATTGCAACTCTTCAGCAATTATCTAAGTGAAGATAGTTATAAACAATTACAATTTTTGTCAACAATTATGTTTGTTAACTTGAAGTAATTAATACCTCGCTAAGAGAAAAGTTAGTAGAAAGTGAAAAATTTCAGAAAAAAGCTAAACTATTGAGTTAACCATTAACTTCTATATCTTGAATAATAGTGAATTATTTAAACAATCATTTATATCCAATTCGATTAGATATCCCTTGCTCTGATTAAAAAGTTGAAAATAAGTTGAAAAATTCTAAAACCCCGCAAATTTATCACTCTATTCTAAGCAAAAATCGCTGATAACATTAATAAATTGCTCAAACAATAATAAATTGCTGACAAAAATGTTGTCAACATGTTGTTATCAGTAGAAAGTACTATTTAATATATTTTGAACAACTTTTGTAGAAAGACTGCAAAAAAATCATAATAAGCGCCAAAAACTCGCAAAATCCACTTTTTGACTCATGGGGATTTTTTTAGTAGGACCCTATAAAGCAGACTTATGGGGTGATACTTAAGAAATAATTATTTGTTTGTATTCTGTAGCCAATTTTTAAGAGAAACATTGAGTTTTAACTCGATTCATCTAGTATTGACGATTCTGAATCATATTTACAAAAGCGTCTTTTTTCCTATGAAAAATACGTGTTGAACTTCATGGGGCTTATGAACAGATTTATTTCTCAATATTAAAAAAAATGACCAAGTGAACTTTCTTTTCTATTAATAATGTTTAGAAACATTCAGAAAGAAATTATATCATCAAATAAAATTACTTGGGAATCTTAGTGTACTAAATCGATGGTGGAGAAAATTCTTAATCGTCATTAATAGATGAATACATATAGCCTCATTTAATATGGTCAAAGGGTTACGAATAGAATCTTGTTGTTATTTTTATAACATTTGGTCAAAACGTTAAGAATAGAATATTGTTGCTTTATTATTAAAAAACCATTAGAAATATGAAGTTTCTTTCTTAGAAATTAGTTTTTCGAATTAAATATTCTTATTTTCAAATTGCGATTTATAAAATTTCATAAAATTCAAAAGAACAAACAGGACACAGCAGCCTAAAGTCATATTTACGCAGTAGGCAACCAATCAGGTATTTAACAACAATGAGTTATTGAAATTATATGAGATCACACCTATTTTTTATATAGAATTAGTGCAAATAATAATTTCTAGAATTATCGGTATAAGTGAAAAACATAATTTCATTTGGCAACTAAAACCGTCATTATTCATTGTTTTTATTATGATGTTTAATTGTGTACATAGAAAGACGAGCGAAGCACGTCATTCCGGAATTTTTAGAGATGTACGTGACTCTTCTATTGACAAGAGTAATAAACCTACAAGATTCTATTTATTGAAATATCATTTTATAAGAGTTTCATCTGTCTTTTTCAAACCTGGTATATGACACTGCAAAAATTTCATTTCACAATACGCAAACTTGACAAATTCTTTCTTTCGTAAATAAAAGTTTCACGTATCCTAAAAAGCTTCGGAAATTACGAGAAAAAAAATTATATGAATTATAACTTTGACTCATTTTTTCGAATTGTCATTGTAAATTTACAATATTATATAAATATACAATATTTTTTTATATATTTCACTAATTTTAAGTATCTTACGCATTTTACTGCTTCAAGAACAATACCATTTTCGCGCAGTTATGAGTAGGGTAGACCACCCTTGAGAAGATAATGAAACTACAGTAGATGATCAATTAAAAGCAAAAATTAAAATAATTGTTTCAAATTTGAATTCATTTATACATATATTGTCCTTATTACTAATTGTATACAATTAATTATTTTTAATAAATTAGTATATTTTAAATTATTATTATCTACTGTAGGTTCATTATTGATTGCACGGTTGTCTCCCCTATTTGAAATTTTAGGGTTGTTTAAAAAAATACAGATTTTTTCTTTAAACATTTATAACTTTAGACCTAATTAAGATATTCAATTAACACTCTTAGAAATAAGAGATCCTATGAGTTTTATGCGGACCAAACGATCTTTGTGGCAACGAGAATTTTTTTTTCTAACACTGAGCTTTTGCATTTTGTTTTTAAGAAACAAAAACAAACGTAAATATCTCAATTGGATCAAATGTTACATTGGTTCCAAAAAATATAGATTAAAAAAAAAATTCAAAATACTCATGACCCCCTAATTATTCACGTAAATAATTCTGCGATTCTGAGTTGCAGTGCCTGCATAATTTCAAATGGATTTAATTATTATTTTCTGGAATTATCAGTTTAGAAATCAACTTATTTCTGTATTTATTTGAAATATGTAATAGCCAAGAGAAGACTATTTGTATAAAAAAAAATCATTTTAATATGTATTAATAAAATTTATCTGCTTATCATTTATTCTAATCAAAAGTATCCGCTTTAAGACGAGGATAATAAAAATTAAAAAAAAAAATGTTTTTTGGACATTTTCATAAAACTGTAACTTTCATTTTCTTAGCATTTTGTCGAATCTTTTGTTGATTTAAAACAAAAATTCAATTTTAGAAAAAAATACCTCGCGGCTACTAAAATTGTTTGGTCCGCATTAAACTGATAGCATATCTTCTTTATTCCTTTGATCTAAAATGGATTTGGTCAAATTGATAATAATTTATGTTGTTTATTCAAATAATTAAAAAAGTATTGGTGTACTTTTTTACTCGAATTGATTAAATGATTAATTAATTGCCAACCTTCGGCATTTCTACTCAAATTTTGCACAAAATTTATAAAATTAAAATATGCTTATTATATCTTTGATACAGAGTGCAACAAATTTTTGTTTTCTCAAGGGAAAATTTTTCTTTTTCGCTGAATTAAATTTGTGTAAATCAGGGAAAATAAATTCGATTATAAATTTTTTGGAATATTTGTTCAGTTATTTTACTTTTAACGCGGATACGAAAAGAGCACGATCATGATCATAATGGTACATAGCAAATAATCATAGCACGTGTTCTATACATGATAAGACCTTGATTTTGCTTGAAATTTATTTGATTGCGTCTATCACCAGAGTGGGGTGAATTTCGACAATCGTGACGATTTTCCGGGTACAGCTGAAAAATCGTCAGTATAAATAGCTGCGATTTTGTTAACAATTACGCAGTTCTTCTTACGAATTGAAAGCTTCGATAGTAACAATGAAGATTGTTATTGGAACTTTGCTGCTTACCATCGCAGTTTTTCTGCTTGATTCTGTTGGTAAGTGCAACAATATATGATATATATAAGGATTTTATGGAATTTAACTGGGTTTCGATGACCCCATATATTCTGACTCAACTCCCACCATTTTATCTCTCTTTCCCCTCATATATTTTCTACTTTCCCTTCCCCCATTGCCCGTCACTTCCGCACCTATCATTCCCTCTCATTTCTTCTACTTCTCAAGCCCTCATTTCCCTCATAGTGTCCCTACCCTACTTCCTATATTCTACTTCACCTCCTTCCATTACCTCTCACATCCTTCTCATATTCTCTCTATTTCCCCGCCCCTCATTGCCAGTCACTTCCCCACCTATCATTACTCTCACTTTTCTACTTCTTAACCCCTCATTTCCTCTTACTTCCCCTTTGTTACCTTCTCCCATTCACCCTCCTTCTACTCCCCTTATTTCTCCAAATTCCTCCCTTTCCGTCCCCAATCCATCCGCTGCTCTTTCTACCCTCACATTTCCTACTTCACCTCTCCTTATTGCATGTCACTACCCCTCCCATCATTTCTCCTTATTTCCTTTACCTTCCCTCCACTCATTTTCCCTCACTTCCTATCCTTGCATTTCCCCTCCTTTGCCTACCCTCATATCCCCTACTAACCCTTTCATAATTTCCCCTCATTTCCGCTATTTGCCTTCTCGTCATTTTTCCTCACTTGCCCAACCTTCATTTCCCCCAGTTCCCCTCCACTCAATTTACATACTTCCCTACTTCTCATTTGCCCTTGCTTTCTCTACTTCCTTTCGTTTTCCCTCACTTCCCGTTCTGGGGAAAAAGTACGATGGACAGATGGACGAGTCATTTTCAAATTTTGCATCCCGCTTTTTGAAATTCGCTTTTTGAAATGCTGTACGATTTTTGTTGCATATTTGGCATACTGGATTCTCCGCCTTAAAACCTGTACTCAAACTGCTTGATTTTTTAATCTAATTTTTTGTGCAACAATATATAAAAAAATAGAGTGACAAAATTAAAAATTTCAAAAATATGATTTTTTATCTAACAGATAATTACTTAAACAAACTCTGCATGAATCAGAATTCATGCACATACGATTAAGAAACATAAATATTGAAAAAACTGATTTCATACGTAAAAAAAATTTATATTTTTTACTAGATTTGTAATTGTTGAGAATGATATATATATAATTGTTTATAACAAATATATGTAGCTATTGCTCAAAGGAACGTTTTTTCGTGGAAATTTTAGTTTTTTGTATTAAATTCTGTCGGAGGCAAGCTAATACTCCTATTTAATCAAGACTTTAAACTAATAATTAAATTAACAATTGCTATAAACGAATTATTAAATAAATACGCAACTGTAACTTCTTTTTACTCAAGTGTTTTTTTTACTCTAATAATTTTAATATTACCTTAGCTTTGATATTAAAAAAAAAAAATTATTAGAAATTTAACAACTAGTATTGTTAACAACGCATACTATAGAAAAAATTATTGCTGAAATGAGCACATCTTTGCAGAAAAAAAGCAGTTTTCTCATTGAAACTTCTAAAAAACTATTTGATGTACATTAGGGCAGAGCGAAAATGATAAAATTAGTCGATTCGTTCGAGCAGAGCTTCTGTTCTCTTATTTGGTTTGAAAATTCAAATTTCTGAAAATTCCCAAAAATTTCCCTATTGCTTCGAAAATTATGGCGAATTTTCTTTATGTGCAGTTTTTACTAGTTAATAATAATTTAAAATTATAAATTAAAAAACAAATTTTTTTCCCTAATTGAGAAATTTTTGAAAATGGCCAAAAAACATGATCTTTTTTTGGATTAAATCCTATGCACACATTTTTGGAAAAGTTTAATATGTCGACCTGAAATTTCTTCAGATTGAATCAAAGAAACATTCTATTATTTTTTTCCAACAAGAAAAAAATTCAGTGTTAGCAAGTCGTCATAATTGCTAAAAAAACGTAAAATTGACAATTTTTTTAACTCTTGAAACATCACTAGAATTTTTTTATTTTCGAAAAAACAGAATAATAGCATGTTTCTTTGATTCAAGCTGAAGAAATTTCAGGTTCAACATATTTAACTTTCTTCAAAATGTGTTCATAGGACTCAATCAAAAAAAGATGTTTTTGGCCATTTTCAACAAATTCTAAATTAAGCGAAAATTGTTTTCTTAATTTACAATTTCTTATTATTCACTAGCAAAAACTGCACATAGCAAAAATTCATCATCATTTTTAAAGCAACAGCAAAAAATTTTCAGAATTTTCAAATCGAAAAAAGAGAGTAGAAGATATTAGCGGATTTAAAATTCTTTTTTTACTTTTTCCGGATGTCTACCCACAAATTTTTTTTGTTTAGCTCTAACGATTCTACTAATTTGATCATTTTCACTCCTCCCTAATGTACATGCTACATCAAAGTCAAGATTTTTATGAACAATTTGTTTTAAAAAATCACAAATTCTACATCATTACGTGGAAAGAAGCAGCTTCTTTTATCTTCTTTATTCAATACCGCCCCAGTCTGGGGCGAAATTTTTAAAAATAAATTATTAATAACAACAAAAATAGTGGATCACTATCGAATTGTCGAAAAGAGTGCAAAAAAATTGTATCACTATTTGAAACAGTTAAAAGAAACGTTGAAAAAACAAAGTTTAAATAAATATATAAAATGATAAAAATGCATTTAAACCATTTTTGTTAACAATAACAATTGTTTAATAATTAATTAAAAATTAAATTAATTTTGATACATTTGCGTTAATGTTGAACATTCATTTTGGTTAGTTCTTTCATGTTTTTTAGGCGTTTTTGAATTAATGAAAGTATTTGCTAGGAAACAGAACACTTCAAAATACAAATTTTCAAAATAAATTTCCGTTTGCAAATAAAATACTAATTGATTTTTTTTCCAATCTTATATCTGATATCTGGTAATTATTTAAACAATTTTATTTGTTTCAACAATTAGCATTTGTTTAAAGAATTTTTCCCCTGACAGTCATAAAAAGTTCTTATTGTGTATATATATTAGGGTGGCTCAAAAATGCATGGCAAAATTTTTTTTCATGCTAGAGGGCAACGATCCCCTGCACTTTGTTCCAAATCCGAAAAAAGAAAATGCTAATTTTTGTTTTTTCGTTTTTTTTTTATTTTAACTGTAGCCGGTTTTGACTTGAAGTTTCCCATGCAAAATGCATGGGGAAAATTCACTTTTTACAGTTTTTGAAATAATTTTTTAGGATTTGAAAAAATGTGACATGAAAGTATAGATGCTTGTAGAGAATTATTTAGCGAAGAATTTCATGTATCGGAGATATGGGTTTGGCACCTCTAACACACCCCCACGAGTCCCTGAAAACTACCCTTGAAACAAAAAATATCAATTCTCCATAAAAACGACTTTTTGGGCTCTGTATTCTCGTATTTTTTTTACCTAAAATTATTACTATTGGTCTAGTGGAATATTTATTAACAATAATTTATTAATTTTCAATTATTTAAACAATTGGAATTTGTGTTAATAATTTGTTTTTAAATTTTTTTTCTTCATGAAAATCATTATTGTTGGCCTAGTGGAACATTTAACAACATTGATTAATAATTTTTTAATATTTACACAAATTACTTTTGTGAAAAAAATGTTTTTTTCCAAAAATTCGTTGAACTGGCAGTTCTGCTAATTATAAGCCCACAGGTATACTCGAAAGTATCGATGATGTATCTTTGGAGAAATATTTTTCGAATAAGTTTCAAAACTTGATCAAATATTATATGTACCTGTTAAGAATTAAGACTTAATTGTTGAAACAATGAAGAAAAATTCACAAATTTTGTGGAAAAATGATTGTCTAAGCAAATTAAAGTTTGTTGAAAATCAATAATAATTTATTTTTTAGAGAATTGGAAAATATTTTTTAATAAATTTATGTTCTTAAGGATAATAAACTGCCAGTTCGACGAATTTTTAGACAAAAAACGCTTATTTCTTTAAAAAACAAATGTTTGAGAAAAATTATTCAAACAAATGGAATTTGTTTAAAACTTTACAAATTAATTAACAAATCTTGATAAACATTCCACTGAAGAAATAATAATAAACTTTACTAAAAAAAAATTTCAAAAGAGGATGAGTTGAACAAATTCCATTTGTTTAAATAATTAAAATTTGACAAATTATTGTTAATAAATATTCCACTAGACCAATAGTAATAATTTTTAGAGAAAAAAAGAATTTTCAAAGAAAAATTATTTAAAAAATTCCATTTGTTTAAATAATTTAAAATTAATTGAAAAATGTTGATAAATAATCCACTAGAACAATATAAATAATTTCAGGTAAAAAAAAAGAGAATACAGTGCTCAAAAGGTCGTTTTTATGAAGAATTGATATTTTTGGTTTTAAGGGTAGTTTTCAGCGACTCGTAGGGGTGTGTTGGGGGTGTCAAACCCATATGTCCGATAAATGAAATTCTTCGTTGGATAATTATCTACAAGCCGCTATATTTTCCTGTCACCTTTTTCAAACCCTAAAAAATTATTACAAAAACTCAAAAAAGTGATTTTTCCCCATGCATTTTACATGGGAAACTTCAAGTCAAAACCGGCAGCAGTTAAAATCGAAAAAAAAAAATTAGGCGTTTTCTTCTTTCGGATTTGGAAAAAAATGGGGGGGGGGGGTTGTTGCCCTCTAAAAAAAGTGTTTTTGAGCCATCCTAATATATATACATATAGAGAGAGAGAGAGAATATTTTACAGCTGATAAATTTGACAAATAATATTTCCTCTGTGATATATTTCATGAATATTATAAAAATTTATATTTGTTTAAAAAATTTGTCTCTCCTGTAAATCTTGTAATGTTATAACTTTCTGAAATTGATACCGCATTTGATGAATTCCGAGAGTTATATTTTTTGTAAAAGACAGTTTATAATTAGTTCGACAATTTTCATTTGTTCAAAAAAAAAAAAAAATCGATCACCAAAAATTGAAAATCAAATTTTTGGATCATTCTAGTGTACCGCGGTCTTGGTACTAATAAACTGTCATATTGACATGGTAGCAAATGTCGCGAGACAAAAAGACGCAACAGCAAGCCAAATATAGGAGCTTCAATGTGGACAGGCCGTGCAGAAATTTCAGAGTGGCCCTGGTCGGGGCCAGATCTGGCAAAATCTGGTCCCAATCGGGTATCCTAGTTAGGGCCAGACTGAAAATGAAACGCCTAATTCGATCAGGGCCTGGCTGGGGTATCCATGAGAAAGGCCCGATCTGGCCCTGACCAGGCCCCTTTTAATGTTTATTTATTAAAATAATATTGAAATATAATTTATTCTATAAAAAAGTAAACAATTAATTAAGAATATTAAACATTATATGAATATTTTGAAAAATATTCTGTAAATTGTCGTTAGAATAATGTATTTTGTTGAAAATTCATCTTCTTGGTCGAAAATATATCCTCTTTGTTTAAAAATTTAACAATTTTGTTCAAAATTGGTATTTTTGCTCAAAGTTAATTTTTTATCAGAGTTTTTATCTGAAAACTTAACTATTCCATTTTCAGTTGAAACTTTATCATGCATATTTTATGAGATAAAAATTCGACTATTTGGTCGGAAATTTAAGAATTTGGTTGAAAAGTCGTCTTTTTGGGTAGAAAATCAATCTTGTTTGTTAAAAATTTCACTTATTGGTAGAAAATTCAACGATTGGTAGAAAATTCATATTTTTTGTTATAAGGTCGTCTTTCTGGGTAGAAAATTATTCTTGTTTGTTAAAAATTTAAATTTTTAATTGATAATTCAATTATCTTGTTAAATTTTCATATATTTTGTTGAAAAGTCATATCAGTGTGGGTATAAAATTATTCTTGTTTGTTGAAAGTTCAACTTTTTGGTTGATGATTCAACTATCTTGTTGAAAATTCATATATTTTGTTAAAAAGTCGTCTTTCTGGGTAGAAAATTATTCTTTTTTGTTGAGAGTTCAACTTTTTGGTTGATAATTCAACTGGCTTGTTAAAAATTTATCTTTTTTATTGAAAATTATCTTTTTTGTTAAAAATGTATTTATTTAGTTTCTTTTTTTTTCACTGTTTTCTAAAATATTAGACTTTTTAGCTTAAAAACTTTACTCTTTTGTTGAAAATTCAGCTTTCATGGTAGAAAAGTTAGCTTTTTCGGTTATAAATGAACTTTTTTGATAAAAAATCAACTGCTTTCTGAAAAATTTGTTTTTCTTATTGAAAATTCTGATAATTAATTGAACTTTAATCTTTTGTTTGAAAATTCGAACATTTGATTGAAAATTTTTTTGCCAAGTAGAAAAAGAATAAAAGAGTGAGGTTATAATGCCAAAAAGTTACGGCATTAAGTCTATACGTACTTTTATAGCATACTAAAAAGAAGAGTGGGATCTTTTTGTAAAATTTTTCTAAATTTTCGATCCCAATTCTCAATCTATTTAAAATGTTCACTCAAAGACGAACAATAAATGATCTTCAAAATGTCGACGCTTTCTCGAAGTACACGCTCGGAAATCTTAGAGAGCTGGATAATTCTAGTGGATAATTCTAGTTTGATATAAACACCTTATCCCTTTCTAAAAATTTGGCATAAATGATTAACGAGGTGAATTGAGAATTATTTTAAGCGATTTATCCACATAACTTTACCATTTTATCTGTTTACTATTCGTCACTTTTACCAAGTTGTCTTCCTTCCGTCCGTTCGTTGCCAAATAATCGAACGGGAGACTAATCGAATACATTCGAGATTAGCGCGGCAAATTCAAATCTAAATAAGTATAAACTGCAAACAGATTAAAAAAATATCTACAATAATTATTACTAACTTGATGATTGTATATTTATTAAGTAGTTTAATGCGTCCGTAAACATACATTTTTAGACATTTTGTTCAAATGAATTCAAGCTTTTTTTAGTTCTTTCTCGTTTCTTGTATTCTTTGCATGTGAGAAGTTAAATTTAACTAATTAACTTTAGATTAGTCACTGAATTGAAAATTAGTTGAATATTCACCAATTAACACAGGGAGTAATTTTAAATTCAATTAATTCTAATTGTTAAACTAACTCTGATGTACAGAAGGTAGCCCGATGTGGCCCTGACCAGGACCACAACAGTAGCCATGATCAGGGCCGCATTGAGCTAACCCGATCGGGACACCTCGGGAATCAGGACCAAATTGGGCAATTTCTCCACGGGAGAATGAATAAATCATAGATTATTATATATATAATTATCTGAATGTGTTGAACTTAATAATACAGCTATTTTTCCAGAGCATATCTGAAAACGTCACAAATCTCTATTTTTTTACAGAATCAAAACCAAGTCAACAACCTGGAGTACAGAACATCGAGATGGCCAGAGCTATGCAGGGAGTATCAACTACAACTCATACAGATACTCAGGGCAGACGTAATGAGTTCGTTGTCACGACGGATGTCCCTGGAGAAAATTTCCGAAATCTCGTAAGACTACAACTTGAACCAGGGCAGACGGCTACCCTTGAAAGAGCTGAAGTGACAGTGAGACACCATCCAATAAATCCAACCCGAGCGCCATCTCCACCACCAAAAAGGTGCGTAAAGCAGAAGTTACCACATTGTTCTATTACAGGGACGTTTACATATTACGTGACGGTACTTTCAGTTGCTTTGAAATCACCCCTCCCCTTTTGAGAATTAGTGACATTCAGATTTAAAAATCGGGTTTTCAGAGAAAATTATTTTCATTAACATAATTCAAAGTTGATGCAAGAATATAAAAGACTCATTGGTTCGAAACGAATCGATTGACCTATAATATGAATAGATTTTATTGAAGAGTATGGAAGTTATCGTAATTTATATATTTTTTAAATCGATTCTTACGGTAAACATTTTCTCATTATCATGATTTAAAGTTGATGCGGGAACAGAAAAGATGTGTTGATTCGAGACGAAGCGATTGACCTATAATATTGATGCATTTCATTGAAGAGTAAGAAGGCTATGGTAATGCATAATATTTGAAGAATCGCTTTTTTATAGTAAAACTTTTTTCTTCAACATAATTCAAAGTTGATGCAAGAATAAAAAGGATTCCTTGGTTTAAGACGAATCGATTGAACGAAATATCAATACATTTTATTACAGCTTAAGAAAGTTGTGGTCATTCACATTATATTAAAAATCGATTTTTATAGGGAAAATTGTCTCATTCTCATAATTTAGAGTTGATGCAAGAATAGAAAAGATCTTTTGATTCAAGAGTAATCGATTGCTATATAATATTTATACATTTTATTGAAGAGTAAGAAAGCTATGGTCCTGCATAATATTTGAAGATACGGCTTTTTATATTATATTTCATATTATTATATTATTATTATTATATTATTATATATTATTTTATTTTTCATATTATGTACGGCTTTTTTTCCTTCAACATAATTCAAAGTTGATGCAAGAATAAAAAAGATTCCTTGGTTCAAGACGAATCGATTGAACGAAATATAAATACATTTTATGAAAGAGTAAGAAATTTATGGTTATTTATATTATATTAAAAATCGATTTTTATAGTGAACATTTTCTTATTCTCATAATTTACAGTTGATGCAAGAATAGGAAAGTTGTATTGACACATTTTATTAAAGAGTGAGGAAGCTATGGTCATGCATAATATTTGAAAAACGGTTTCTTATAGCGCAACTTTTTTCACTAACATAATTCAAAATTGATACAAGAACGGAAAAGATTCCTTGATTCGAGGCAAATCGATTGACCTATAATATTAATACACTTTATTGAAGAGTAAGGAAGTTACGCTGATTTTTAATATTTGAAACATCTGTTGCAAACAGAAAAACTTTTTTCGTCGAGTTAATCAAACGTTGATGCATGAATAGAAAAGACTTTTTGAACATAAATTTTTAAATAAAATGATTCTAAAAATTTTTGTAGAAAAATCATGAAACTGAGAAAGGGACAGGGTGTGACAGAACTTTTCCCTTTCACTTTTCAGCTCAAAAAATTACCAATTCAAATACAAAATTTGTTTTGTCTGATATGCCATTATATTTTAAAAATGGTTTGTATGCATTATTTTGTATTTTTTGTAAATTTCTATTTTTAAGCTGATCGCAAATGAAAATTTTAGTTTGTCTATCATTTAAAAAATCACTAATGCTTCCTCTATAAGGAAGCAAATACATTTGCTGACGGGAAGCACAGTGCTCGTGAAATAAACAATATATAATTATAAGTACAAACAAAGTGCGAACATTCGAGATCGAATTTACAGCTATTTTTGGTTTTTCTTGACTAATTTGCATATGATCCTTTCATTTATGCAGAAAAAATTGTTAAAAAATGTTAAGTAATTACTGGATATGTAGTTAACGTAATTTTGGACAACGCCCTTCATGGCAAACGAATATAAAATAATGGAATTATTATAAATTTTTATTTAATTACGAAATTACAATTATTATGAAATATTACATATTATTGTTATTATTATCTTTGAAAATTTTAATTGTACATTTTCAAAATAAAATTCTCCTCAATTTAAAAAGATTTGCAATTCAATATTTATATTTGAAAGGTATTTAATTTTGAACATTTTTTTTTATATTTCAATTTTGAAGATTTACAAGGGAAAATTCTTTAATTTTCAATATTTAAAATTGAAGAATCTTTATTTTTAAGAGATGCATAAATAATAATTCTTAAATTGTGATGATTTTGAAGATCAAAATTAAAGATTTTTAAATTCTAAATCTTGCAAATTGATGAAATTTGAAATGTAAATCAATGAAACGATAGTATTTTCAATTGTGAAACTTAAAACTCGCATAATTTAAAAAAAATTTTTTTAAAAAATTAAAAATTAAAATAAAATATTACATATATATATATATATATATAATATTATATTATATTATCATATTATAATAAAATTCTTTAATTTTCAATATTTAAAATTGAAGAATCTTTAATTTTAAGAGAAGCATAAATAACAATAATTCTTAAATTGTGATGATTTTCAAGATTAAAAGTGAAGATTTTTTAATTCTAAATCTTGCAAATTGATGAAATTTGAAATGGCAATCAATAAAACGATAGCATTTTCTATTGTAAAACTTAAAACTTGCATAATTTTTTAATTGTAAATTGAAAAAATTAACAACCCTTCAATTTTAAAGATTCATAACTTAATTTCTCTAATCCTAACGATGTGCAGTTTGAATATTTTCCATTTTAAAAGATTTGCAATCCAAAGTTCTGCAATTTTTAGAATTTCCAATTGAAATTTGTTTAATTTTCAAGACTTATAATTCGAATGTATGTCATTTTCAGCATTTTTTTCAATGTGTAATTCAATTTTGAAGATTCACAACGGAAAATCATTAAATTTTGAAAATTTCCAATTGAAGACGCAATATTTAATGTATTGTATAGAAATTTTTTCGAAATAGTTCAATTTCGAATTTTCGAAATGGAAAGTTTAGTATTCAAAATTTATATTTTAATGGTATTAAATTTTGACCGCTTTTTTTAATAGTTCAATTTTGAAGATTCACATTCGAAAATTATTCCACTTTAACGATTTTTAATTCAAAATTCTTCAATTTTGAATATATAAAATGAAAAAATCTTTAATTTTGAAAGATGTATAAATAACAATTTATAAATTGTGATGATTTTGAAGATCATAAGTGAATATTTTCCTTTTGTAAATCTTTCAAATTGATTAAATTTGAAATGTAAATCAATAAAATGACAGTATTTCCGATTGTAAAACTTAAAACTTGCATAGTTTCTAAATTGTATATTTGAAAAATCAACAACTCTTCAATTTTTAACATTCATAATTCAATTTTTCGAATCCTAACCATGTGCAGTTTATATGTGTTCAATTTTAAAACATTTTCAATTCAAAGTTCTGAAGCTTTCAGGATTTACAATTGAAATTTATTTAAATTTCAAGACTTATATTTTAAAAGTATATAATTTTGAAAGTTTTTTTTTTAAATATGTAATTGAATTTTTAAGATTTACATTGGAAAATTCTTCTATTTGTAAAATTTTCAATTGAAGACTGCAATATTTAATGTGTTTTATAGAAAATGTTTTGAAATAGTTTAATTTTGAATTGCCGAAATTAAAAGTTTAATTTTTTAAATTTATAATTTACTGGTATTTCATTTTAAACGATCTTTTTTAATAGTTCAATTTGAAGATTTACAATTGAAACTTGAATTTTAATGATTTGCAATTTAAAACTCTTCAATTTTGAAGATTCATAATTCAAAAATGATAAGTTTGAAAGATGCATTAATAACAATTCTCAAATTATGATGATTTTGAAGATCAAAAGTTAAGATTTTATACTTTTAAATCTTTTAAATAATTGAAATTTTTAATGAAAATCTTCAAAACTGCAAAATTCTTCATTTTAAAACATAGAACTTTTATAATTATTGATTGTAAATGTCTTGAATGAGGGAACTTTTTTTCGAATAGTTCAGTTTTGAAGATTTACAATGAAAATCCTTCAATTTTAAGGAATTGCAATTTAAAACTCTTCAATTTTATCTTCAAAATTCTTATATTGTGAAGATTTTGAACATCTGAATTCAAGAGTTTTCAATTCTGAATTTTCCAAATTATTGAAATGTGAAATGTAAATCAATGAATGACATCATTTTTAAATGTTAAACTTGAAACATGCCTAATTTTTAAACTTGAAATTAAAAATTTTCTACACTTTTCAGTTTTAATGATTTGCAATTCAAAGTTCTGCAACATTTGAATATTGAAATTTATTTAATTTTTGAGACTTATATTCTAAAGGTATTTAAGTTTGAACGTGTTTTTTAACATATCATTGTTGAATATTTGAAATGGAAGATTCTTCATTTTAATGATTTACAATTTGAAAACTCTTCAATTATGAAGATTTACAATTAAAAACTATTCAATTTTGAAAGATGTATAAGTAACAATTCTTCCATTTTTTCCTTTTTTTAAATTAAATCTTTTCAGTTGACAATTCAACTATTTCGTCAAACATTAAACTTTTTAGTGGTAAATTGACTTTTTTGTTGAAAATACAATTGGCTTTTAAATCACTTCGCTTTTTTTTATTCAAAATTTAACTATTTGGTCACAAATGCTACAGTTTTGCGATAAAATTTAACCTTTTTTCCCGAAAAGTTGAATTTTCGTCCTTCTCAGTTGAAAATTAATTCTTTATTTTAAAAAAGTCATCTTTCTCAGTTACAAATTACCCTTCTTGTCTTTTAAAAAATTCGTCTTTTGTTTTGGAAAATTGAACTATTTGGTTAAAAGTTTGATTATTTTTTAAAAATTCATCTCTTTTCTTCAGTTAGAAATCAATTGGTTGTTGAAAAGTAATCTTTTTGGGTTGAAAAATTCATCTCTTTTATTAGAAAAGCTGTTAACTTTTAATTTGTTTCAAACTATTCCTAATTTAATTTGTGATAGTTATGGTGGCGAAATATGTATTGTTGTTCTTGCAAGTACATATTAAAAAGTATCGATTTTGATTATAATATTATTTGAATATTTAAAGATGTCAAAATTTTTCTTATTGTTAAAAAAATGGTAACAATTTTTTAATTTTTTTTTTTCACAGAGGCCTTTTCTCCTCATGCTGCCCAGGAGGTTAACAGCCAACTCCTAAATAATGCGCATCCGACTCAACACCTCCACCTGCAACCTAAGTATGTTCTGGACGACCGACGCAACCACCACAAACCAGACCCCCTGTGTAACCAGGCCAACCAAATAGTTCATTAGGCCCATCACCCTTTTACCTAGATCTATCGGAAAAACAATATAAATATGAAAAAAAAAATGATTCTTCTGAATAAAAACTAAAAATCAATTCATCCTGTGCAACATGGAACACCCAAGTAGGCCAGGAAGTCCCTCACGCAACCCATAGATATAATGAAAAAACAATATAAATGTATAAAACAAATGTAATAGTCCGAAATAAAAACTGAACACCAACTGAATTTACTTTTACTTTATTTAATAACAATTGTTATTTTTTTTTCAAGTAAATTCTCAATGATTACATTCGTAGTAATACTTCGCTCCGCAAGTCGTCATTTTTTAAATTTTAGAGTGCAGGTGTCCAAGCACTTCATTTTCAAAATTCCCTTATTTTTCCTTGTCTCATTTTTCATTTTCCTTGATAATTAATATTCAAATACCAGCATTTTAATCACGAAATGCTTTGAACATAGAATCTTTTATAAACGGAATAAAACACTATTTCAGATTCAAATTTAAAATTTTCAAATTTATTAATTTATTTTAAATGAAAAAATGTCTTTTCTACTCTAAAAGATGGCTTTTTAACAAAATGCTTGAATTTTCAGCAAAATAATTAAATTTTTAACAAAATAGTTGAATTTTCAACCTAAAAATATAAATTAACAACAAAAAGTGTCATAGTTTATATTTCATTCAAAAAACATGAAATTTATACAAAAAAGGTTTTTTAAAACCAGAAAGACGAATTTTCAAGAAATAAAGATTTTTCACTAAAGAAAGAAAATTTTACCTAAATTGTTGAACTTGAAGCCAAAAAAGGAATTTTCTGTACAAAAATTGAATTTACGAACAAAAAATATGACTTCAGCAAAATATTATTTTTCCACGAAACTAATTCCAACAAAAATGAAATTAATTATTTTTTTTTACCAAAAGAGGAGAATTTTTAACTAAAAAATATCAATTTAAAGGAAAAATGGAAAAGTTACATTTTAAGTTGAAAAATTAATTTTAACCTGAAAAAAAGATTTTTCCACTAAACAGTTCAATTTTTAACCAAAGAAATCAGCCTTCAAAAAGTTGCATTTTGATTAAAAAAAAAAAAAAATTCAAGAGAAATTTTAGAAGAAGAAAAAAAACATTAATAATTAATAAATAAAAAATAAATTGAATAAAGAAATAAAAATGATTTATAAATTTAAAATTGAATTGAATAAATTAAATTAATTAAATCATTCATTCTTCATCATAAATTTTAGAAGTTTCTACCAATGCGGATGAATTTATAAATCAAAAAGATAAATTTAGAAAAAAAAAGTTGAATTTTCTGTTAAAAAAGATTTTTAGTTGACTTTTCACGATAAAAATACAAAATTTTAACCAAGAAATAAGTTTCTACCAGATAAATTGACTTTTTTATCCAAAGAGACGAATTTCTACCCAAAAAGGATGACTTATTAACAAAATTGTTGAATTTTCTACAGAACAGTTGCATTTTTATCCAAAAAAGATGAAATTTCTCTTAAAACAGATGAATTTTTATTGAAAAAGAAAGCAAATTTTTAAAAAATATTTGTTATTTTCATCCAGAAGAGATTCCAGTTGACTTTTCAACATCGAAATATGAATTTTTAAAGGAAAAATAAGTTTCTACGAACAAAATTGGATTTTTCATCCAAAAAGACGAATTCCTTCAACCAAAAGGGAAGAATTTTTATCGAAATAGTTGAATTCTCTATCAAATAGTTGAATTTTTAGCCAAGAAAGATGAAATTTGTACTAAAACAGAAGAATTTTTAATAAAAAAAGGAAATTTTATTCAAAAGTTGAACGTTCATCTGACTTTTTAACAAAATAGTTTTATTTTCAACCAAACAGTTGCATTTTTATCCAAGAAAGATGACATTTATCTCAAAACAGATGAATTTTTAATTAAAAAATATATATATAAAAAATAATTGAATTTCCATCCAGAAAAGATTTCAGTTCTCTTTACAAACCAAAAAAAATCCGCCCGCTTCGCGGGCACATTCTCATAGCGCGCTTCGCGCGCGGCTCGCTTCGCTCGCAAGTTTCAGCGCGCCTAGGGCGCGCACCTATTGGATCTCGCGCTTCGCGCTCGATTGGGTATTCATCTCGCGCTTCGCGCTCGATTATATGTTTATCTCGCGCTTCGCGCTCGATAATGTATTCACCTCGCGCTGCGCGCTCGGACACATTTGTCGTCTAGGTTTTCACACTTCGTGTCCTCGCCAGTGCACGCTTCGCGGGCTAATACTCTCTTAAAGCTTCATCGTTATGACCTGCTTTTGGTTTAATTATGTCAGTTTTACATAAAAAGAAGAACTAATTTACTTAAGGTTCTATCGACCTTAAGGAACACATTCTCATCACGACACTCGCGCTTCGCGCTCGATATTTCGTTTGATCATCATGTGAACCTCGCGCTTCACGCTCGTTTCTGTTCATAGTATAATAGAAACCCAAAAGTTCGCAACGACCATATGTTACGTTCCATCTTCTTCAGATAAAAATGACTAAAGTTGTATTTGGATTAAAATGAAGAAGGTAATTCCTTTACTTTAGCGTATATTTCCGTATCTTTATAATAAATCCTACAATCAGAAAGATTTTTTTCCAACTATCTGAAAAGGGGAGAAAAGAAGTATTTAAGTCGTTTTTGGAACATATATCTTGCTTTTTCATTCATAATCACACCGACCCCTTGACTACCATGTGATTCCCTATCTACTCCTAACCATATTTAAAAACCGCTTTTCAACACCCCATTTTCTATGTTTCTACTTTCGCATCCCTTTTTCTTTGTCTCAGGTACACATAAAATATCTAGTTTCCTAGCATGCATAGTTTCTCGTAGTTCTCTTACTTTAAGATCATTCACTCCTCTAGCATTACAAACACCCAGTCTCCATTCATCGCCTGAAACTCAAACTTTACGTTTACCGTGTGTATGCATTTAGTCAATCAAAGTTTCAGTCCAGTCCGAGGCTACTTTATTGTTTGTATTGTTCATGTTTAGATTGTACACCCAACTACCACCTTTATGCGCGAAATTTGTTTTGCGAGTTGAAATCATGTCCAAGTCAAGTAGTGATTCACCGTATAGTGGAGAGTCCAGCTCTAACGTCAGTCCCACGAAAACTTCTGTCACGGGGGGGGGGGGGATGACAAGGAATGGAAACCGAAAGAGTCGCAATTGGTTGATGTTTTATGCTGAGAAGGTCACCAGCCTTCAGCAGCGTTGCATTACATAGGAGTTCATATGTTTCCATCTGCGCGTCCGGCCCACCTCTAAATGAGGAACCAATAACTCTTTTTTTTTTTTTTTTTTTTATAATATATATATATATATATATATATTCATTTCGTCTATTTGGAGCATAGTTCTTGAAATATAAATGTAATCGTCGAATTTTTTCAGAGCAATTACTTTAGTAAATAAAGATCAAAACGCATTCTGAAATAAAAGTCAGATTTTCAGTCAGAATAATTGTTTAAATTATTATTATATTTTATTGTTTTAATCGTTAGAAATAGTATTGAGAACATAAAAACAATGAAATATTGTGAAAAAACACACCCGAGATGAAAAATAAAGTAAATAAGCAAAGTTTTGATGAGAATGTGCCCGCTTATCGGGCCGATTTTTTCACTGTTAATGGTATTTTTTACGAATAAAACAAAAACTACACATCCTATCAAAAAGTGACCCATGAGAAATTTGTAGATCTTTTTTGAATGCACAATTTTAGTCCAGCCATCATTTGTCGTATCTTGCATAGTTTGACCGTAAAATTGATTTTTTGGATTTTTCATTATTTCTTGTGCAATAAAAATGTGAATTTTCGATTTTTCAAGAAAATTCAAAAAGTCATTATGATAATCCTGTAGGGCGTGCAAAAAGAAACACTTTTCTTGTCGTGACTTTTTTTCGTATCGTGCGTTGTTTGGCTGAAAATGTGAATTTTCGTTTTTTCTTTTGGATTTTGAAAATGCTGTAACTCGGAAAATTTTCATTTTATCAAAAAATGTCATAAGAATAAAATATTTGAATTTTCAATTACTATAAGCAGCCGTACATATAATTTCCAAATTTTCAAAAAAAACGGTCCAAAAAATTTTCAAAATGCCCTCACTTTTTGAATTTTCATCCAAAATGGCTGGCTAACGAACTTGACCTTTCGTTTAGGAGACTAAAAGAGTATACCAAAGGCCAGTCAAATCGGTCAATTCTTTCGAAAGTTATCGTGTTCACAGACAGACATACAGACAGACAGACAGACAGACAGACAGACAGACAGACACATTCGTAAAAACCTGTTTTTTGGGTTCAGGGGGTCTCAAAACGTGGACATTTGACAAAAACCGGGGGGGTCAAATTTTACACAAATCTAATACCTTCTCTAGATGAGAATGTAAAAATACAAATTTTCAAGTACCATGAGCAATAATGATGATTATTTTATTGTTTTAATCGTTAGAAATAGTATTGAGAACATTAAAACAATGAAATATTGTGAAAAAACACACCCGAGATGAAAAATAAA
>CAKNYM010046274.1:0-41262 GCA_932195095.1 Andricus curvator
ATATGTTTCCAAACAACATTGTAATCGGCTCATTAGAGACAAACATATAACAAAGGAAAAATGAGGGAGAGAATTAGGAAAGAGACAAACAAGCCATCCTCACTCTCATTTCTTTTTTCTTCCTCCGTCTTCTTTATACTACTTTAGGACCAACATGTTTCAAGGCCATTTTAGATCTGCTCATCAGGGTATTCATTATAAGATACTATTACGAGAAAATACTTCTATCATATGCTTATTATTAGTAATGTATGTAAATATGACCTTGAAGTTTCTTATCATAATGGTATTCACCTTATGTTCATTTATTTATTTTTATTAAAATGATTCTTCACTTTGAATTTTTGTTATAAGTGTCAATCCTTAATTTTTGGGAAATCTGTTATGCATTTTAATAATTGATTGAAATGACGATGATCAGAATATTAAAATACAATTATTTCCTATAAAAATTTGATAAAACTATCAAAAGCTTTGTTGTATCTCGAAAGATCCGTTTTTAAATTGATTGCACTATTGCCCTCTCTCTTAATGTATAATATTTTCATAAAATCTCTCTTTCTTTGGTTCCTTTCATTATATAAGACTTTTACATGGTCCCAGTGGAACTCATGGGCATATGTGATTCTATGTTTTGACAGAACGCTATGATATTTCTCATTTCTATACAAATTATTTTAATGTTAATCGCTCCTTATTCTTAGTGGTCTTATTGTTTGACCTATATATACTGCCTTGCAACTCATACATTTGATTTTATAAACTACATTTTGTTTTTCCATTTTGTCACGTATGTCCTTTCCCAATTTAATATAGTTCTGTTAATTTTGAATGTAATTCTATAGATTGTATATAAACCCATTTTTCCTAGTAATGATCTCAAGGCCCTTGAAATTTTATCGAAATAAAATCTTATCTTTTTGAGTTGAATGATGCATTCAGTTGTTTATATGTTTTTCAATGAACGAAGGTGGATAGTGTTTAAAAAAAGGATCTGTTTGCATAATTCAATATTTTTTCTATGGAAATTTTGATGTGATAATTTTATACCTCTACCAACTATATTGTTTACAATCGCAATTTTCATTTGTATCGGATGATTTGAAAGAAAACTCAAAGTGCGTCCTGAAAATGATGGTTCTCTATACCAATCAGTTATAATTCTGCCATCATTTGTTTTAATTAAAGTTAAGTCTCAAAAATTTAGTTTATTTTCTTTTTTCAATTCTAAAGCAAATTGCAATCTCACCAGCATGTTATTAGAAACTGTATTTTCTAAGTCTTCCATGACAATTTCAGCTAAAATAGGTGAGAGAACAGATCCTATCGGTGTTCCAAAATTTTCTTCATAAAATTTGCCATCAAATTGAAAATAAATGGAATGAAAAACAAAACGATTGCTTCAAAAAACTTCTTAAATGGAATTTCAGTGTTGTTGCTTTATGCAGTCCCATCTTTATTCAATTGATTCTTATACTTTATCTAAAGGAATCTTTGGGAACATCGCAATCACATCTAAAGAAGCCAGAATATAATCTGGAGGAATCGCAATTCCTTTAATGCGTTGACCTTAAGTTTTCAAAAGTTTTGTGCACAAATGTGGGGGATGTACAAAGGCCGAGCGCGAAGCGCGAGGTAAATATACTATCTAGCGCGAAGCGCAAGAACCAACAGACGCGCGCCCTAGCGCGCTCAAACATGCGAGCCGCACGCGCAGCGCGCAATCAGAATGTGCCCGCGCGGCCGGCAGATTTTTTGGTAGAAAATTCATCTTTTTGTTTGAAAATTAATCTTCTGGTTTAAAAATTCGTCTTTTTAGTTGAAAATTCAAGGATTCTAGTTAAACATGCATCATTTTAGTTGAAAATTCATCACTTTCATTGAAATTTTTTTCCGTAGAAAATCAATTTTTTAAACTGAGAATTCCACTATTTGGTTGAAAATTTGTCTTCTTTGTTTGAAAGTTCATCTATTTCGTTCAAATTCATCTATTTTGTGGAATATTTGTCTTTTTGGTAGAAAATAAATCTTTTTCTTTAAAAATTAATCTTTTTGGTTAAAAATTCAAGTATTCCAGTTAAATATTTATCATGTTAGTTGAAAATTGATCACTTTGATAGAAAATTTGTTGTTTTTGTTTGGTAGAAAATTAATTTTTTTTTAACTGAAAATTCAACTATTTCGTGGAAAAATTAATTTTTTGGTGGAAAATTTGTCTTTTTTAGTTGACAATTGATGTATTTTGTTGAACAATTGTATTTTTTGGTAGAAAATTCATCTTTTTGTTCGAAAATTAATCTTCTGGTTTGAAAATTCGTCTTTTTAGTTGAAAATTTAGATATTCCAGTTGAAGATTCTTCATTTTAGTTAAAAATTCATCTCTTTAGTCAAAAATTTGTTTTTTATTTCATTGAAAATTATTTTTTGAAACGGAAAATTCAACTATTTGATTCAAAATTTCTCTTTTTTAGTTGGGAAATTCATCTTTTTGATTGAAAATTCAGCACTTCCAGTTAAACATTCATCATTTTAGTTGAAAGTTCATCGCTTTGGTTGAAAATTTGTTTTTTTTTTGTTGGAAAATGTATTTTTCTAACTGAAAATTTCACTACTTGATGAAAATTTGTTCTTTTTAGTTAAAAATACTATTTCGTGAAAATTCATGTATTTTGTTGAATAATCGTCTTTTTTGGTGGAAAATTATTCTTTTTTTGTTGCTGTGAAAAATTAATTTTTTTAACTGAAATTTTAACTATTTGTTTGAAAATGTAACTATTTGGTTCAAATTTCGCTTTCGTTGGAATTTTTGTTGTTGTTGTGAAAATTAATTTTTTAAACTGAAAATTCAACTATTTAATTGAAAAGTTGTCCTTTTTAGTTGAAAATTCAACTATTTGATTGCAAATTCATCTATTTGGTTGAAAAATCGTCGTTTTCGGAAAAAAATGAATTTTCATGTCTGAAAATTCATCTTTTTTGTTGAAAATGCAAGTATTCCAGTTGCTGATTCTTCATTTATGTTGAAAATTCATCACTTTGGTTGACAACTTTCTGTGGAAAATTAATTTTTAAACTGAAAATTGTACTTTTCTATTTTTGGTTGAAAATGGATCCTTTTAAGTTGAAAATTCAACTACTGGGTTATAATTCATTGTTTTTGTTTAAAAAATTGTCTTTTTTGATAGAAAATTAATCTTTTTGATTGAAAATTCAACTGTTTGGTTAAAAATTCATGATCTTTGTTAAAAATGCAATATTTTTATTTGAAAAGTTAGAAAATTGAAGCGGTTTAAATTGAATTTGATATAGTACATGCATTAATTTTACCTGGGAAGGGTACAACTGTGCACGGAGCAACTGTGCGCGATCTCATATGTGCACAGATAGTATCCTCCCAACTGTGCACGTCTCAAATAACATGATCAGATTTTGAAGTTGCAAGTACACGTGCATAGATGGTAGACTCCCAACTGTGCACGTCTCAATTTGCGAAGGGTAAAACTGTGCGCGAAGGCAACTGTGCACGCCGAGGACCGGTGGTACAACTGTGCACGTGCACAGATAGGACACTCATAACTGTGCATGTGCACAGGTGGGAGTCTTAACTGTGCACGTCGACATTCAGATGTGCACAGATGGTACTTAACTAACGTTTTCCGTGCACAGATGGAACACTCCCAACTGTGCACGTCTCAATTAATACGATTAGGTTTCCAATACACAAGTCCACGTGTACAGATAGGATACTCCCAACTGTGCACCTTTGAATTAATACTATGAAATTTTCAACTGACAAGTCCACGTGCATGCATGGGATACTCTCAACTGTGCATTTCTTAATTAATACGATCATTTTTTCCAAACAGAAGTTCACGCGCACAGATGGGAGACTTCCAACTGTGCACGTGAACATTTGGGAGACCTCCAACTGTGCGCGCAACAATTAACAGGATTAGACCTTATTTGAAAGTCTACGTACCCAGATGTTACCCTCCCAAGTGTGCACGTCTCAATCAATAAGATAAAATGCTTAACTTACAATTCCACGTGTACAGATGGTACCCTCAAAACTGTGTACGTCTCTATTAATAAGATAAGATGTTTAACTTACAAAACTGCGTGCACATATGGGAGACTCCAAACTGTGCGAGTATCAGTTAATAGAATTAGACTTTTTATTTAAAAGTTCAAGTATCCGGATGATTCTCTCCCAACTGTGCAAGTCTCGATATGATCAGATTTCCAACATCAAAGTCCACGTGTACTGATGGTACATATTCCAATTCAATTTTTCTTGCAGAATCGTTGAAGTGGAAAATTGAAAGTATTAGAAAATCATATTCTTGAGAATTCAGAATTTAAAAATGACAAACTGCGGGAGACCGACTTTTTTTAAACGATACAATTTTTTTTTTAATTCTTTGAAGAATTAACTTTGTGAAGCAACTGAGCGATAGTTGTTCTTTAAGAAAACCAACTTTCGAGAAGAATGGCATCCGAAAATAGTAAATAAATTTTGTTTTAATTAATGGCGTGAGGGACAAGTTTCGGAAATGGTTTAAACTCATTTCCTTGAACTAACTCATGTTTCTGTGGAAGATTGTTCTCTTGATTCATATCCATTTCGATTTAGATCTGAATCAAAATTCATGTTTGGTACAAAAAAAGATTACTTCTTTTAGAACGTGGACTTATAGGTAAAGAATGATTGCATTAATTGAGACGTGCCCAGTTTGGAGGGTACCATATGTGCATGTGGACTTTTAAGTGAAAAATGATTGTATTAATCGACAGATGCACAGTTGGGAGGGTAATATCTGTGTACGTGGACTTTTAAGTTGAAAATCTGATCGCAGTAATTGAGACGTGCACATTTAGGAGCGTAACATCTGTGTACGTGGAGTTTTAAGTGAAAAATGATTTATACATCGAAAGGTGAACAGTTACGAAGGTAACATCTGTGCATGTGGGATTTTAAGTTGAAAATCTGATTACAGTTATTGAGACGTGCACAGATTGAAGGTTACCATCTGTGCACGATTACTTTAGGTGAAAAAGGATTGTTTCAATTGAGACGTGCACAGTTGCGAAGGTACCATCTGTGCACGTGGAATTTCAAGTTAAAAATCTGATCGCAGTAATTGAGACGTACACAGTTGGAAGGGTATCATCTGTGGACGTAGACTAATAGGTAAAGGATGATTGTATTAATCGAGACGTGCACGGTTGGGAGGGTAACATAGTACACGTGGAATTTCAAATGAAAATTCTAATCCCAATAATTGGGATTTGTACAGTTGGGAGGGTACCATATGTGCACGTGGACTTTTATGCGAAAAATGATTGTATCAATCGAGACGTGCACAGTTAGGAAGGTACCATCTGTGCACGTGGAATTTCAAGTTAAAAATCTGATTGCAGTAATTGAGACGTACATTGTTCTAAGGGTATCATCTGTGGACGTGGACTTATAGGTAAAGGATAATTGTATTAATCGAGACGTGCACGGTTGGGAAGGTACCATCTGTGCGCGTGGACTTTCAAGTTGAAAATTTGATTACAGTAATTAAGATATGCACAGTTGGGAGGTTACCATCTGTGCACGTACACTTTTGGGTGACAAATGATTTTATTTATCGAGACGTGCAGAGTTGGGAGTCTCCCATCTATACACGTGCATAGTTCAGAGTATCCCATCTGTGCACATAAACTTTTGTGTTGGCAACCTGATCGTATCAATTGAGACGTGTACAGTTGGGAGCCTATCTGTGCACGTGCACAGTTAACAGTCTCCTATCTGTGCACGTGCACAGTTGGAAGTGTTCCACCTGTGCACGTAAAACGTTAGTTGAGTACCATCTGTGCACATCTAAATATTGACGTGCACAGTTGGGAGTATCCCATCTGTGCACGTGCACAGTTGTGCCAGTGGACAACAACGTGCACAGTTGTAACATCGGCCCTCGACGTGCACAGTTGCTCCGTGTACAGTTGTACCCCTTGCAAATTGAGACGTGCACAGTTGGTAGGGTACCATCTGTGCACGTTAACCATTGTTAGGGTACCATGTCTGCACGTCGAGATTTCGACGTGCATAGTCGGGAGTGTACAATCTGTGCACGCCAAATTTGAGACGAGCACAAATGACCCGGTGTACAGTTGTGCCTGTGGCCAACAACGTGCACAGTTGTACCAGTGGCCACAGACTTGCACAGATGGGCTCGTGCGCAGTTGCTCCGTGCACAGTTGTCCTTCACCCTTTTACCTAAATATACACTGAATTTTAAGTATAAGATCAAATAAGAATTTGAATTATTATTCAAATTCATTGACTTTAGAGACAAATGCAAGAAATGATTAATTATGTTTTTAGTATTATTTAATTATTCAATTAATCGATGGTGCTAGTATATTTAGGAATATGCGTACTATGACAAATTCATACCTGGAAGAAAGTTGCGACACGTGGAAAAAACCTGGAATTCTCAGGGCATTTTTTTCCAGGATTTGATTAGACATCCCGGTGAAAAAGCTCAATCCAATCCAATCTGATCAGTTTTTCAAAACGTATCGTGCCTACATTATACCATAGATTACAAAGAGACTACAGAGAGATACAGAGACCTTCGTAAAAATCTTTTTATGTATCTGAAGGGGTCTCAAAACGTGGAGATTTCTTGAAAAACGACGAAGTCAAGTTTTACAGAAAACTAATACCTTCTCATTAGGATAAGGCAGTAAAAAAATTATATTCCAAACATTTCAAAGAAATGGAAATCGGCATTTTCAGTAATCAATTATTAGATTTCAAAAAATATTGAAATTCCCCTATTTCCCCAACAATTAAACCTGTCAACAACTACGATCCCTGTGCAATGTTGTAGAATTAGAAATGAAGGCCTTTTAATACCTGATTTATTATTATTTATTTCGGAATGATGAAAATCAAATCGTTTCAGATCAAAATTGTCTTAA
This sequence comes from Andricus curvator, assembly GCA_932195095.1. Taxonomy (NCBI): domain Eukaryota; kingdom Metazoa; phylum Arthropoda; class Insecta; order Hymenoptera; family Cynipidae; genus Andricus; species Andricus curvator. The sequence goes on from CAKNYM010046274.1 coordinate 6,976, forward strand.
TTGGACGTGGTAAATCACACCTATGGCCACTCTCACAACCGTGAGATGGGTGGTCATAGGCAACGACGAAATCACAACGACAGGCCGGCGAAACATTCGTGTGTCTTGAGGACACGAAGCGACCCAAGGATGACAGCTTTCTGCATCCATCTCGCAAGTGCCTTGGCATATTTTTGGAACGCGGGTATGGCTTTAAGGTTACGAACCAGTGATAGTTTCGCACCTACGAGAGCACCTATCACAAGGAAAATTACTTGTACCGAATATTTTGGGTACAGTCGTTGTAGCTCTCTTTTAAGGTCCGAGATGACGAAAAAAAAATTCTGGAAAAGTTTGAAGAAGAAGTATTCTCACGTAAAACTATAAAATACTGACAAAATATCGATAATTCTAAAAAAATTGATTTTTTTTCTGTACGTAATTTCTTAAAAATGTAGAAATTTTACTTTACCTGAGTAAAGACTTTAAAAAATTTATCGTTCCTAGTAAAAATAATAAATGCCCTGTTCACAATTGACTATTAGGTATCTCAAAATAATAAAAGCAGTATTTCAATAATTTTTTAATTGGAATGATTAATTTTTCTAAGTCTGTACTCAGGTAAAGTAAAATTCCGACATTTTTAAGAAATTACGTACAGAAAAAAAATCAATTTTTTTAGAATTATCCATATTTTGTCAGTATTTTATTGTTTTACGTGAGAATACGCGATAAGATTTACAAATAATATAATATTTTATGTTTTTGAGCCATTATTTCGTGATAGAATATGAAAATTTTAAAAATTAATCATTTACAATTTGAGGTTGAACTTTAACCTCAAATAACTTTTAAAGGAGTCGAATTAGCAAAAAATTATATGAGACCTTTTTTGTAGATCGTTAAAATTCCTACAAGAATATGTATTGATTCTCACTAGACAAAAATTCGTTCGAGAGTATTAAAATTCCAAATAAAAAAAAAAAAAAAAATTTCCTGTGTTATTTAAATGAGAAATCGAAAATCACAATTCGTTTTGGCCCACCCTAATATATATATATATATATACAGTGTGTCCAAAAAGTCCCGGGACGGCTAAATATTTCCTCAGGTAAGATATTTTTCAGGGCGGTCAAGGTCATTCTTGAAGGAACTTTCAACAAGGAATTCAATGGTGACCTTTATTTTGATCTTGACCATGACCTTCACGGTCATTCCAAGGTCTAATTGATTTTTTAAATGGGAACCTCTATTTTTGACCCCGGGAACTGAGAGAGCGGAAAATCTTACGTCCAGATATGACCTTGAGTAATCCGAAATTTCACCTGGGAAGGTCATGACAAGGTCAAACAACGTACAGCAGGATGACTCATCCAGCATGCATTTATGAAGAAAATGTTCAACGCAAGAGTTGTAGCATTTTATACTCTCGATCGATTGGTGACCTTGCCCTGACCTTTCTAGGTCAAATTTTCGATTTGTCAAGGTCATATCTGGACGTAAAATTTTCCGCTCTCTCAGTTCCCGGGGTCAAAAATAGAGGTTCCCATTTAAAAAATCAATTAGACCTTGAATCTTTTTTTTATTTGAATATTATTGATAATAATAATCGACAAGTTAGTGTTCGCAGCATGAAGTTGGTTCGCAGTGATGTTTTTGTTCTTTTTTTTTACTCCAGTTTTTACATTCTCATTCTAATGAGAAGGTATTGGTTTTATGTAAAATTTGACATAGTCGGTTTTCATCAAATCTCCACGTTTTGAGACCCCCTGAGCCAGAAAAAACGGTTTTTACCAAGGTGTCTGTCTGTCTGTAGTCTGTCTGTCTGTCTGTCAGTCTGTCTGTCTGACTGTCTGTCTGTATGTAGCCACGATAACTTTCGAAAAAATGATCAGATTTGATTGAGCTTTGGCACACTTTTTTATGGCCGAAAAATAGAGAACGAGTTCGTTAACCAGCTATTTTGGATGAAAATCCAAAAAGTGAGCACATTTTGAAAATTTTTGAGACCACTTTTTTGGAAGATTTGAAAATTCTATGTACGGTTATTAGTAGGACGCAAAATGACGAACAAAATATTCTTATGACTTTTCGTGATAAAAAAAAATTACTGGAGTTATAGCATTTTCAAAATTCCAAAAAACAAACGAAAATGAACATTTTAAGCCGAAAAACGCACGATATGAAAAAAAGTCAAGAGGAGAAAAACGTTGCTTTTTGAACACCCTATAATATTTTCATAACAACTTTTTGAATTTTTTGAAAAATTAAAAATTAAAATTTTGATCGCACAAAAAATTAATGAAAAATCAAAAAAGCCATTTTGCTGTCAAACTATGCAAGATACCAGAAAAGATCATCTCACCAAAATTGTGCACCTAAAAAAGATCTACAAATTTCTTATCATTCACTTTTTGATATGACGCGCAGTTTTTGTTTTATTCGTAAAAAACAGCATTGAAAATAGAAAAATCAAATTTTCAGACTAATATTACCAGCTACGAAAAAATGACTGAAACAAAATTTGTTCATCCAAGGAAGAGGTACAAATTTATTGTGACTCATGTTTCGATAGGATGCGTGGTTTTTGTTTTATTCGTGAAAATAACATTGACAGTAAAAAAAATCAAATTTTTGAAAAAACAATGCAAGGTACGAAAACATATGAATGAACAAAAATTGTGCATTCAAAAAAGACTTACAAACCCGTAATCAATTTTTGTGGTAAGAATATATTCAAAATGAAAAAATTAACTTTTTTGATAAACGGCACAAGCTAAAATAAAATGTTAACTAATACAATTTGTCGCCTGAATTATATCATTACTTTTCATTTGAAATCAAATACCAATTTAGTAATTTGTATATGAAGAACATATAACACGAAGCACAAAGTGCGCGCTTAGTGTATTTTCCAAATCGCACGCCGTAAGTGCGCTCAAACTTTTTTGTTTCTATCATACGGTTCAAATGATTTTCAAATCAAATATCGAGCGCGAAGCGCGAGTGTCTGGATGAGAATGTGTTCCTTAAGGTCGATAGAACCTTGAGTAAATAAAGTTCCTTTTCAGTTTAAAATAAAAACAAATTTGACAATCACTTAATATGTAGAGGTTTTGATAATTTTATAATATTTGCAAAGAAACTTTTTCTTTTCATCGAAGTCGAACACGAAGTTCAAAAATCTAGAGGAGCCGAGCGTAAAGCGCGATGCAAATACGCCCGAGCGCGTAGCGCGAGGTGAATACATAATCGAGTGCGAAGCGCGAGATCCAACAGTCGCGCGCCGTAGGCGCGCTCAAACTTGCGAGCGAAGCGAGCCGCGCGCGAAGCGCGCCATGAGAATGTGCCCGCGAAGCGGGCAGATTTTTTTTGTTCTTTTTATTATTTAAAGGATTTAAGGTTTAAAAATATTTCTGAACAATATTTCCTATTACACTTATGTATATTCTTAGTGTACAATACACGTAAGTGTAACTTATGTATTTCGAAACTGCTGGGATTTAGCTAAGTTAACTTTTATAAACAATTCTACTGATTTTTTAAACAATTTAATAAAATTCAGAAAGGTTTTCGCATGGTGGGAGAATATGATTAACTTTTTCTCTAATAAAGAAGGTGTTTATTCACCAAAAGCCTGTACTGCGCTATTATTACAATAATATTCCTAGAATCTGCTAAACTTATTTTCTAAATGTCGAAAATTAATATAAATGCTCTTATTGACAATATAAAATCTTTGTAAATTTCAAGCCTCAGCTTTCTCTAATCTCGTAGAATTTAATTCTTAATTTTCTAACAATCTTGTAGGATTTTAACTCTTTACATTTCTAAAAATCTCGTAGGATTTTAACTCCTAATTTTCTAACAATGTCGTAGTATTTTAACTCTTTATATTTCTAAAAATCTCGTAGGATTTTCACTTTTAATTTTCTAAATTACATTTTCAAAATATGATTCTCTTTTTTATCTTTGCTGTATTTTCTCTCTCTCTTAAAATGCTAATTCAATATAAAATATTCTTTGGTAGAGAGGATCCTTTCCTGTGCAGACCAATCCGTTGTGAACAACAAGTTCAAGTTGAGGCTACAGCCTTTCGATTTTTGAATTGAGATATTCTCTGTGTACGGTGTGTGTAAAGCTAAGACCCAATTTAGTTTGTATCTTTATGTTTCGCACGGTAGCGATTCTATCTAAAAGCAACAATACTATTCAAATAATCCATATAATGGGCTAATCTGCCAAATGATAATCTATCATAAATTGTAATCAGGTAAGAGAGGTCCCGTAGACACTACTCCTCCGTTCGCACTTCGAAACAGGGGCCTGAGTCGAGTCGCTCTCGACTACAGGTGCATTCCTACTTGCCCGAAGAGAGATAAGGAAAGATATTTGAAACAAAGGGCACAGCCTCAAATTCTGGATTTTACCAGTTTAAAGAGATCTTCTCTCAGTAGAATTTTATTATAGGGATTTAAATGCTTTCTAAATTTGTGAAATATTCTCTTGAGGCTTGCTATTCAAGCTTAGTCGCTTTCTTAATCAGATTGGGGAGTGGACTCCCGCCTGCTCATAAGAAACTAAAGATTTGGCTAACAAGTTATAGATTTCAAAATCCAATTACGTCACCCAGGGTACACGGTTGATCGTGCTCTGAATTTCAGTTAGGCTAGAGGAATCTCGATGTGACAATACTTGACTTTTATGAGGGCAATAGCCAGATAAAATCTTTAAAGGTTATTTTTATTTTCGACTTTTCGTCCTTTTAGTATTCGGATTTATGTCTCCGTTCAAAATGCCAAGAAAAAGGACTTAGAAAATATCGCTCAAGGCGCATAAAATATCCCGTAGGAAAGTTAGAGTCGTAAACAGCACTAACAACAGGTTATTCAGAAAGATGGCCTCTTATAGACCAGATTGGGAAGTTGTCTTCCGTCCGCCCTTAGAAGGTCTTTTCTTCTACGAGGAAAATGTAGAACTTAGGATTTTCAGTCTAAGAACTCAATTTTTTCACAAGTGCTAAAGAAGAAGTACAAGACAAGAACGAAGAATAAAATTCTCCGGCTTCTCTTGAGGTACTTCTCTAGCCCTGTTGAGCTTGCCGCGCAACACCCCCACCTGCTGTATCTGGGCCGCGCGGCCGTTTTTATGGGTTGCGCCCCGCTCTCAGACTCCCACGACTCGCGAGAGCGTTTTAGTGGGAGGCTGCGAGCCTGCGCTCTTTCGTTGCCCCTTATGATGCAACTTGCATCGGTCTCTTCGGTTAGGTAAGGAGTCTTGCCTACAAAAAGGCTCTACGCTGTAACCCGATGGTTACAATATGTATACATAAGTGTAATAAGAGATGTTTTTTATGTACTCAAATACTTGGAATAAAGAAGAAGCCTAATATTCTAATATGAGACTTCTAATATTAGTTTCAGTAAATAATATAAAAGTTTGGTGACTTTCCCCCTTTTTAAATGTTTCAATGCTGTAAATTAAAAAAAAATCTTAATCAGCTTTCAACTTCAAACTTTCAACATTATATTATTTAAAACTGGAATCATTTAAAATTAAACAATCTCAAATTGAAAGTATATATAGAAACCTCGAAAATGGTTCGGCTTCATTTTTAAATCTTTCAAAATTGTATGGTTTGAAAATAAATCTACTTTATAGTTGGAAAGCAACTGGAAACCAATTATTGTACCATTAAGCCATTTCCCTCTCGAGGTAAGCGTGACTCACTCGGTGAGGAAGGGAGTAATGTGGGGAGGGGTATAGATTTTTAGATTGATCTAGAATTCCCGTGTTACATATTTAAATAACACGTTTGTTCCGCAACACTGCTCCGACTCAGGTTACTGATCAATCTCTCTAGCGATCACCCCAAGTGAAGAGCCTCACAAAGTCATCATGGGAAGATCTCCACTCGGGCCCATTAGTATCTAAGGGCTTTTCTTTCATGCGTCATTCATTTTACTGACACTCTTTAACGATAAGTAAAATAATTAATTAGGCTGCGTCTGGTCGTTCTGAAAAATTGAGGGAGTTGCCCTATTGAAAAAACCTGTACGGGATACCGTGACTGTTCCTGTCCGTGTTTCTTTGCCAGAACTATGACCAGATCTTGTACAAGAAACGTTACGGGTTCAGCATAAAAAATTGAGACACGAACCTGTACACAAACATGTACAGGAACATGCAGGAAACGAGAGAACCCTTACGGGAACGTGTACACGTCCTAAGTTGCCACGAATGAACATGTTGGGTATCCTGTAAAGACTCCAGCACGGTTTCCTGCGTATCGGCAACATTTTATCGTCATTAATTTGATGATGTGAAGGAACATGGATAATTATCTGTGATACCTTGCCTTTTTTATAACCTTGAAGACCCAACTCACTAGCGAGAGAGCTAAGCCCTAGAGCACCCTCGCGGATTAATTTCACTAGGTTTGACAGGATTCTGTCCCGAATTTCGGGACGACGTGGCACTTAGAATTTCAAATTAGAATGAAGAATAATTGAATAAATCCCAATTTAAAGTCTTTGATATTAAATAACCTGTAAATGAGTAGTACTTAAAATTGTACAGGGTGCGGCAGAGAAACTTACTTTTTTGAAAGGTGAATAAAAACGAAACTATTGCAGATATCGGTATAATTTTTTTTTCCCTCACAGATCACCTCATCAAATTTTTTTCTCATCCAGTTTTGAAAAGTACATCTGTCAAATGACGGCCGCCATTGTCTATGCACTGATTGAGTCGATTTCTGAACTGTTGCGCCACTCTCTGAAGCATGTCCACCGGTATTTCGGCGATGGCGTTCCGAAAGTTTGTCTTCAAGTGAGCGAGGATCCGTGGTCGATGGTTGTAAACGATAGACTTCAAATAACCCTATAGGAAGAAGTCGCATGGAGCTAAATCTAAAGAGCGCGCCGGCCAAGGCGCTCGAAAGGCACATTGGGTGGCGAAAATGGAGCGGTTATTGTCAAAGTATGCCTCGACGGCGAACGCGCGATGCTTTCTCGTCCAAAGCATGATCGGGACTGGCTGTGGATGGACAAAAATTGAGGACCTACCTTCTCGGACGCACCCCCCCCCCCCAGCTCCCTACCTTTACCCCTTGCCGTTTGGCGGATTTTTAAAAAAAAGTAAGTTTCTCTGCCGCACCCTGTACACTTTTAAAGTCTTGGAGGCTATACAAATTCATATATTATTTAAAAAAATATTTAATGAATTGAATTCATTTAATGAAAATTCGATATTAATTATGAATAGCATATAATTTCAGTGGTAGAAATCGAATACAGTCTAAGATAAATCAAGGAATTCATTTTCACGCTGTACCATATTAAACAGATATTAAGAATGGGTATTGAACGGATCAGAATTAGCGGTTGGCACTACTGTAAAAAGAACTCTCGAATTCCGGACTTCCAGGATTACTGAAGAGTTTTGTTCATATTGCGTGGGAGGCGGTGACAGCGTAGAATCTGTTGAGTGTAGAGCACGGAGTAATAGTAATAAGTAAGGAGACCGATCATGCTGTAGAAACAACCTCGAGTGTTGACTGCGGTAACTGCACGTTTATTGCCAGGTTCAGCCCAGAGCATGCGATCTAACTATCTTTTTTTCTCCCGCGAGAAAAAGAGATAGTGGAGCGCAGTGCGCATGCATCACTGGTTTAGAGGGTTGGCAGTACACGCTTGAGGTTGGCAATAAAGGTGCAGTTGCCGTAGTCAAAACGCATGTGTGGAGATCGGCCTCCTTATTATTACTCCGTGGGGTAGAGCTTTTACGAAATTCAGTATCGTCTTAAACTTTTTTTTTCATTGGAAGCTACTTCTACCTTCTTTCGGGAGGTCATCAGCAATTCCTTGACTGCAGAAATGTCTTTGAAATGTCTCCTGGATTCTCAATTTTGGATTATCTCTGTAAACTGCATTTCTCGAAAATACGAGAAAAGCTGTTGTCAGGTGACGTAGTGCCCAGAATTTTATTTTTATCATTATTATATATTTATATTATATTATCATTTATTTATTTTATCAACCTGACATTTCCCTGAAAATGTTTTCCTAACGTGTTGCCAAGCCTGTTTATAAAATCGACTAGGGTTGTTTCGCAATTTTAGATAAAATAATATTTGAATAGTTAATTTTAAGCTAAACTCAGAGTATTTGTAAATTTTTTTTTCACCGCTTTTTTAAGAGAAAAATATTGTTTCGAATTGGAACCGCAAAAACACTCATTTAAACTGGAATCACGTGATATGAAAGTTGAAATAGCCTGTGATTGGTGGAAAATGTGACCCCTTTCACGTCACAGGGATCAAATCGACATCGTTAGAAAAATTTAAAAATTAAATTAAAATAGTAAATAAAATGCAAAAGTAGTTAAGCTAAGCCGGTTATGCGGCGCCACTACGTAGTTCCAGCTGCCACCGAAAGATGGCGCCACTGGTCAGTTCATAAAGTCGGCAATTGATCTGTCGGTAAGGACGCATATTCTTAACTCGGCCATTAAGGTGGGTCTCTGTTTTACCGACCGAACCTACAAGAAACTTTTATAAAGCTGGAACGAATTTATGGTTCGCTTCTGGTTCGCTTAACGAGGTGGGTCCCTGCAATGCCAACCAAAATCAAAGTCTGGAGCTTCCCGGAAAATAATCGAACCATCTGAAAATTTTGACGTGATCTCTGACGACTTTCTATACACCGAAGTTTCTGGAGGGCTTGAATATAAGCTCTTGCTTTCGAGGTTTTCAATATCCGTAAACTTTCGAGAAGCATCGATGTTGGACATAGTCTCTAACTGCTTTGCACAAAAGATGAATCGATATATTCTCAACTTGCACCTGTAATGGTACATATTTGAAATTCAACGTCTCGAGCCTTTAAGAAATACACGATATGAGTTCTAGTGATTATGCCAGGAAAGATCCATTACTGGCTTCTAGACAGATCGACACACTAGCTGCCAACGGCGCTGGAAAACACATGCTTACATTCTATGGAAAGATCGATCTAGAAATTCTAGAAATATACGGATACGTAGAAGTATTTTACAGGACATAGAGTTACATACTGTAGTTATATATTATATAAGGCTAGATAGTACACTTGTACGGCATATGAGGCTGTAAGGTACTGTTTCAACGGCTTCTATAACACGGTTCTGTTCCTAGCTAAATGCTGGTAAAACAATGATCGGTCATTCACCAACTGACGATTTAGGTTTGCATCTGTGCTAAGAAACCACTAGTCGATAAGTTGTTACTGAAAAAAGATGGCGCTAGCGTCAAGTCAGTTTAATGTGCGGTAAATTAAAAGTTGCATGTGAAAAATATAAATTTGAGGAGGGGGTAGCAATTTAAAAGTTTTACGAGAAGCAAAAATAGTATATTGTGCTAAAAGTGCGGAAAGTAGGCAGTTCCACACGAGTGTGAAGTTTGCTTTACGAGCCAGAGGCGAGTCGAAGGCGAGCTGTAAACGAGCCGAAGACAAGCCGGAAACGACCCGAAGATGAGCCGATGGCAAGTACTGTAAACTTCACAAGAGTTGCAACTGTCTACTTCCAGCACCTTTTGCACAAGATATTTTTTGTAACAAATGCAGGAAATTTTCGATTTGAGAAACAATAAGAATGCATTTTTTGGAAATTTATGGTAATTTTTAGAAATTTATGGTAAAGTTACCAAAAATCAATTTCCTTCCGAAAATTTTCGGTGAATTTGTATATTACCGAAAATTTTCAGAAATTCAAGGTATCCAAATGGTTTTGGAAAAAATCCGAAAATTTCAAAAATTTCCGGAAAAAGGAAAATTGCTAAATTTCCGAAAATTTATGAAAAGTTGCTAAATCATCGGTAATTTCAGGTATCCAAAGCTTTTTGGTAAGCTTCAAAAAAATTCGAGAAATTTATGGAAAATTGCTAAATTTCCGGTAATTTATGGAAAATTGCTAAATTACTGGAAATTTCAGGTAGCCAAAACTTTTTGGAAAAAATTTCAAAAATTTCCGGAAATTTATGAAAAATTTCTGAATTTCCCAAATTTCCGGAAATTTATAGAAAATTTCTAAATTTCCGGAAATTCATAGAAAATTGATAAATTACCGGAAATTTCAGGTATCCACAAATTTCTAAAATTTTCGGTAATTTAACGGTAATTGATGGTAATTTATCTGTCATTCATGGTAACTTATCACTTTGAGTTTGTCCAATTACTATTCACTACTCAGAATCAGTCTCTCAAGCGTAAAATCATAATGAAGTGAGGTTATTATTCCGGCATTCCTGGAAAGTAAATCTGAATCGAAATGTGCAAGCGCAACAGCAAGCAAAAGTAATCTAACTGGCACTGTGCTTTTATAACTATAAGTTTACTAAATTTCTTGTTTGTATGGCTGTTTAAATTAGATTAAAGAATAAAAATGATAATAAAATTTAAACACAAAATCTATCTAATCAATTTAATTAATTTAAGAGAGTTTAGGCTAAATTGAATGAGAATCAAGAGCATGAAATTTGAATTCAACCCAACAAAGTTTGTAAAGTTCATCGCTGAAAGGACAACAGACTGAAATACATTGGATTTTTAAAGCAACCCAACGTGGTCTGTGAATTTCCAACGCTATAAGGAACGATACTTAACAGATTTACTAAATGTTTAGCAGCGCCATCTATCAATAATTTAAGTAGCTAATGATTCCAACTTTACTACTATTTAAAGAAACTACAGTGCTACCGAATCTTACTAACTAATACTTAACTAAGAGAACAGTTTTAAATGAATTTCAACCTTTAATAACCTTGAATGCGTGTTTATTCAAGAAAAAACACTTCACCTAAGTTCACAATGTGGATTCTTAACTTTGTTTAACAAAATAATCTCTTAACGTAATTATACAAATTAAACATAGTGAAAATAAAAATATAGAATAGTCATGCTCGCTAAAATATTATGCTTCTTTGACGCAATATGTGGACAATTGCTTGACACTCGGGACTTTGTAATGAATGATGAGAGTTAATGTAAAATCGCTAAGCATCCACAAGTTCATTAGGATCTGTATGAAGCATCATACAGCAGCATTCTCGACTTGGTTGAGAGTACGCAAGAGTACGCCTTGTACAGAAGTTAACTAAATCCATCTGAATCCTCCTCCTCCTTCTCCTTGATCTTCTCCTTCGCCTCTTTATTACAATCAACATCATCAACAGCTTTATTAACATCATCATGTTCCTGATCTTCTTCCAATTCTTGTTGATCCTCCTCGTCCTCCTCATTTTCATCTCGATCTCCATCTTTCTTGTCAATATCATCCTGCTTCTCATCTTCCTTCTTTATTTTCTTAGTCATAAAAGACTTAAAGACATCATGATATTCATCCATTTTTCTGAGAGAGCCACATTTGCACTTTTAAACCTGCTGCAGTTTGGTCACTACTGAACTACTACTATTATCATTTTGTTCATTGCTGTTATTATTTTTAATCGTTTCACGAGATTATGGCAAACTTGAGAGGAGTAAAATCATGACAGTTACTTTCGTCATACCCAGTCACGTTGAATGGAAGATTTTTTGCTTTCTGGCATGAGTACATCTGATGCCTCTTTAGGGCTTCGGATCGGGAATAGAATTTTAGACAATCTTGACAAGTAGAAGACATCTTGATGCTGCATGGGGTGTGAATGGCATTATATCAATGGCATAATAGTTTATATAGCAGCGCGTTTGTAGATGTGGCTATAGTGAAGGTGGAGGTGGTGGCAGCAGTGATGGTGACGGTGGTGATGATGGTGGTGGTGGTGGATGTATAGTTACTTAATGTATGTATATGAAATCTGCCTCACGTAGTTCCTCCATAATAAAGAGGATTTCATTGGTATAATGCTCGTTTCCTGCAGTCTGCAAGGTTAAAAGCAAACGCAGACGATCAACCAGTTAGATAGGATCATCATAGTAGGGATGGTTTGTTTTTAGGCTATTTTGCACTTCCTGAGGTTGAGATAGAGAACCACCATCTTTATAGTATTGTTCGCGTGGAAACAATTTCGAAATAATGGCTAATACGAATAGGTTCAGAGGGACTGTAATGCTTCTTGTGAGCGTTTGTGTTGATGAGGATTTCTATATAGTTATTAGATCGCTCAAGCTTATGTAAGACTCCTCAGGTGCCTGCCTAAATAATAATTCTAGAAAGCCAACAGTTTTCAAATACTGTTTATCTCTCACGTAGATGAAGTGATCACCAAAATGGACAGGTGTATCACCAATCATGAGAGCATCACTTAGTCTACGTACACCGTACACCATATCCAAATATTGTTTTCTATTTCGACTAAACATCCTGAGGAACTAGTTGGTGAGCCACTGATAATTATCAATAAGCTCGGTTGCAATATCTCCTCTATCCATTGTTATATCTAACTGCCCTAAATCCTCTTCTTTATCATCATCAGCAGTCATAAATGATGGGTTCCCATCATCACCATCATCATCCTCTTGTTCAATTTTTTCAGATAATAATTGTTGGACTTCATCGTTAACTTCAAACGGTGGTTGCTTCATTTCAGATTTTGATTCAGGCAACACTTGATTAACTTTTACATTGGTAGAATATTTAGTAATGTTTACTAATTTCTGCAGTGTTGTCACTATAGGCTTGAACGTTTCATTTAGCATACTTTCGTTATAGGCTTTACTCCTTTTTAGCATTCGATGCTTCCGTCGTATCGCATTACTGGTTTTAAAAATTTCACGTAAAGTATCTATCTGCTTGCTGAAATCCATGTTGATTTTACTGCATGTCAATCAATACTGATGAACTGCTTTCGCTACATTTCTATTTATAGCAATGAGATAGTTGAATGTTTTTCAATCTTCCATTCAATATTATATCAACCAAAGTATCTTTGTTATCATTCCTTTCTCCAACAATTTTAACCATCTACATTCTGCACTTCCACCACCACCTCCGCCACCACCTGTGCACACTTTGTGCAACGTTTATTCAACGTTGATTCAACATTGTAGCAACGTTGATTCAACATTGTTTCAACGTTGCTTTAACGTTGATTAAACATTATTTCAACGTTGCTTCAACGTTGAAACACCACCACCAACACCACCACCACCAACACCACCACCACCGTCGCCATCACAGCTGCCACCACCCTCACCTTCAAATGGATTTAGTGAACTGATGTACAAGGCGTTGAGACGGTCCGTTCTATGTTCATAATTATAATGAAATTATAAAGTTCCGGGCGAGTATTTGTATTGGTACGCCTCTGACTCATAAGTGAACAAGCATGTGTAACGAGGGGAGGATTCAAGAAATCATCAGATCATACGATCGATTGCGCGCGCCATCAGTTGATAAGTAGGGGTAGCGTGGGACCAATGCACTTTATAAATATCGATCCCGGTATCGGTACAAAATGACTTCCGACTCGACCCTCTGCGAGGAAGGAGCCTCTCTTAACCGATAATAATTGATCTACCTGTCATTGAAGATAGAATTTTAAATTGAATAAGCGTCATTGAAAGGACGCCACCTCAGAGTAATGCAAAATTTTGTAACGACTTTGAAATCCACAAATCTGTGGAGACCTCGTTGTGCATGTCTGCATTTTAGTGTGGGGAATTAAATGTATGATGATTTAATTTGTGCAACTTTTATTGTAACGACTTTGAAATTTATCTCAAGATAAAGACCTCGTTGTGCATGGTTGCACTAATTATTGAAGTTCAAATGGGAAATTTTACTTTTAGTTTAAAGAAAAATGAAACCAGAAAATAATTCGTAACGACTTTGAAATTTATCGTATGATAAAGACCTCGTTGTGCAAAGGAAATTTTTGTTTTTGAATTAAAACTGGAGGAGAATCCGACTTGCTTGTTTTTAAATGAGAGTGATTTTCTAAATCAATTCAAATAATTCTAAAATACGCAATCATCTCTCCCTTGAGTGAATCCGCAATCTGTTTTTTTTATTTTAATTTTGGTTATAAAATGTTTGGGGCTAATTTTAACGTCCTACCAGTATTGGAGTCAACTTTTATAGTTGGTTGCAATTTACTGGACAGGAAAAAGTAAATGCATTTTGAATGAATCTCTCAATGAAAATAAATATCATTGAGATAAGTTCAAAATTGCAACAGAACTATTACTAAAAATTCTATAATTTTTAGTAAATTAAAGATCATTAACGATAATCGGCCAACTACAATTATGATTAAATTGAGAGAGTTAATAAATGCAGAATCGATCCCCGGTTAAATAGACGATAATGTAACAGCGTACTTTCAACCAAGTCGAGAATGCTGCCGTATGATGCTTCATACTGATCCTAACGAACTTGTAGATGCTTTGCTATTTCCCATTAACTATCATAATTCATTACGAAGTCCCGAGTGTCAAGCAATTGTCCCCATATTGCGTCCAAGAAGCGTAATATTTGAGTGAGCATGACCATTATGAATTTTTGTTTTCACTATGTTATTTTTTGTGAGAAGTTGTAGGCTCCGGAAGCTACGATCATGGTTCCTTAATGCATCCAATCCTGACGCAACTGGAACGTGTACGTCATCCGCTTCTGCTCCTTCTGTCCTAGAAGGTAAGCAAGAGCGGGAAATTTACGCGAGATAACATCGGGCAACACTGTTCCTTGGAGTCAGGTCTCTAGCCACGGATGACCTTACGCGGCAGACGGGACAGTTGGAGATGAAGGTTTCACCTCTGGATACTTTTTTAGAGCTACCAATCTTTGTAGAATGTTATGAGGAACAGTGTTGACGGACCAGATGAAGTGATCCCAGAAGAACAGCCTTTTGCATCCGGTTTGCGATGGAATGAGCCTGACGCTGGCAAGCGGGAATCATGTTGAGTTGGCTAATAAATGAAGCTTTCATACCTCCAAGACAGCCGATTATGAGAACTACAAGATGGACTTTGTAGTCTTGGTACAGCCTGCTCAGCTCGAAAAGAAGTGCTTGATATCTCGCCCGTTTTTCTTTCTCCTTTGCCGTGATATTACCATCGGCTGGTGCCGAGAATTCAATCACGTAAATGATCTTGTTCTTCAGATCTTGGAGGACAATATCAGGCTTCGTAGCACTGATACGTTGAGTGGTGGAGAATGAGAAATTCCAGTAGATCTTACACTGATCATTCTCCGCAACAGACTCAAGTTCCCTCTGGGCGTATGGCAAAACGGGCAACAGATCAACACCATAGAAGTGCCTAAGATGGTAATATAACACTTTTAGAGCCGCATTGTGCCTCTCTATGTACCCGTAGCGTGCATATTTTGAGAATCCACTGAGAACATGTCCAAGTGTTTCTGGCTCTTGCTTGCACGCTCGGCAGTTGGTATCGCCCACAGGTACATTCATTATGCGCTCGCGGTAAACTAAGGTGTCTATCTCAAGCAGACTTGAGAAACATGTTAGACAGACCCATCGAGAGCTCTTCTCTACGTATAATGCCGTAGAATTTACCATGAAGGGGCTTCTCAGCGTGTTCTCTTAGTAGAAGCGTATGTTCTGCTTCCTGTACACGAATTTTGAGCACCAAAGGTGTTAGTGATGCTAGGCCATGTGTAGTATCGCTGGAGCCAAGCTCCTCTGCGGCCCTATCTGCGGCACGGTATAGAAATGCCGCAGCATTGAAGACTTCATGTTGATGTACGAGTCGCATAAGAGAATCTGTGCTATTTAGAACTGAGTAGACTGTAGCCAGAACCGTTCGGCGATGAAGACACTCTAAGCTCAGCAAGCCTCTACCCCCTTTATCTCGAGGGAGGTATATTCGAGGTACGGAAGATCTAGGATGATGACTTCGATGGATTGTCATCATCTTGCGTGTGCTTCGGTCAAGTTGCTTCAACTCATCGACGTTCCATTTTACTGCACCAAACGTGTAGAGCAGTATAGGAACGGCCAGCATATTGGTCGCCTGTATCTTATTCTTTTCAGATAATTCGGAAGCCCAAATTTTTCTGAGAATTAGGCGATACCTATTTCCAAGGGCCGCTTTTAACACACGCACATCTTGGGTTTCCGCTTGCGGTATTCCAAGATATGTATATGTTTGTCCAATACCAAGATGTTGAATGGTATTTCCGCCTATGAGTTGAACATCCTGATCGTGAGGCGATGATCTAGTTTCTAGTCTTCCTTGGTGTAGGTGGACGCAGGAACACTTGTGCTGACCGAAGCTCATGCCAATCGCTTTAGAGTACCTATTTACCGCCTCCACAAGGATGTTAAGGTCCTCTTTCGAGAAAGCAAAGAGTTTAAGGTCGTCCATGTATAAAAGATGGTTGACCTTATATTCTCTTCTGTTTGGCGGGCCACATAGGTATCGAGAGCTTTTTCCTCGCAGCACAATAGATAGAGGCAAGAGGGCGATGCAGAAAAGTATCGGACTTAGAGAGTCTCCTTGGAAGACCCCCCTCTTATATGTGATATAGCTTGCAGTCACTTGACTTTTGTCAGATGTTATGACAAATCTTGTCCGCCACAAGAGAATAAGCTCTCTCATGCATCTCCCTATTTTTGGATGCACCTCCAGGCACTCAAGGAGCTTAATAAATTGCTCATGGTTCGTGTTATCGGATGCCTTACGGTAGTCAATCCAAGCCATGGACAGATTGCGTCGATACCTGATCGATTCCTGGGTAACACACCTGTCTATTAACAGGTTCTCCCTGCAACCTGCCAGATCTCTCTTGCATCCACGTTGTTCAACTATTGCACTCCATACCGACTCGATAGATGTTAATATCCTCTATTTGAGGATGCCAGTGAATAGCTTGTAGCTGGTGTTTAAATGAGCTATGGGCCTGTAGTTCTTTGGACTTGACAAATCTCCGGTCTGAGGGATCAATACCGTGCGTCCTTCCACTAGCCACTGCGGGACGGGTTGTTCTCTGTTTAAGAAAGTAGTAAATATACGAGCTAGATGTTGGTGCGTAGAAGTAAACTTCTTCCACCAAAAGTTGTGGATTTTATCTGGCCCTGGCGCTGAAAAGTTCTTAGTTCTAGCGATGACTTTCTTCACTTCTTCAGCAGTAATTAGTGGACACTATTCCTCTGGACCTTGTAACCGTTGCCTTTGGCAAAAGTTACGAAAGGGTGATATATCTGAAGCGTCTTCATTTAGCTGATAAGTATCTCCATATACTTGCTCCCAGAAAACTTGAATCTCTTCTTGACTAGGCGGATTTTTAACGGCACGTGACTTTTTAGTGAACAGACGCGAAGGATGAGTAGAAAAGGTGAAATTTTCCTTAATCCACTTTACTCGCCGTTCCAGGCGCTGTTTCGCTGTGTACACTTGTTCACCGTGTGATTTGCTTTCCTTAAGTTTCGAGCAAGTGCCCTAACTTTTGGAGTGCATTTTTTATTTAATGTTATGTAGCTAATCACGCACTGAATATTTGATGCATGCCATCTCGCCGTTTCAATTTTGAACTGAAGCTGTGCAATACGCTCGCGAGTCTTACTCAGACGTACTGAAGTATCGTTACTTCTATTGTCGCTAAGCAGGGAGACCGCCTTCTCGTAAACTACACAGTTCAGATTCCAGAGATTAACATCTTCGGGGAGCAAATCGGGGAGAGCAGTATTAGCTTCAGCTAATTTGTCCATGCTGAGAAAGACTTTTTGGTGGATAGATCTCCTACTTCTCATGTTGGCATTATCGGCTATCTGCAAAGGTGGTCTTGCTGGAACGGGTGGAATGTTCGCTGGAGGATGTTGCTCTTCTTCTTGTTGATAAAGAGCTTCATATCCGTTTTTTTGCAAAAAGGATATCTGATCTCTTAAATTCTGAGGCGTTTGATGAGCATATTCCGGGTGCATATTGACCCAACGGTCATGTAACCTCTGCATGAATCCTCTTCGCGTCGGTGAGCTTCTTTGCCAACAGGTAAGGATGTCCCTCCTGAGTTGGTCCGACCACTTAAATCGATGTTCTCGCGTTTGTCCGGGGCCATTGCCTCGGTTCGGTCCTATTGCCACTCCCAACTGAACCATGGCCTCCATCTGAGGGAGGCCTATTGTGGGTGGCACTGCGCGATACTGGTGTCGTAACCGCATAATTCATTACATTGGGGAGTTAGCCAAAAGCACCGTAGCTGACTGCGAGGGCCGAAGCTCTCGGGCGATGGGGTCGCCACATCCCTACGCCTCACTATGTTATTATTATTATTAATAATATTATTAGTATTATACCATTAAGCGATTTCCCTTTCGGGGTAGGCGTGACTTGCTCGGTTAGGAAGGGAGTAATGTGGGGTAGGGAGCATATATTTTTTAGATTGATCCAGAATTGTCGTGTTATTTATTTAAATGACACGTTTGTTCCGCAACACTGCTCCAAACTAGGTTGCTGATCAATCTCTCTAGCGATCACCCCAAGTGAAGAGCCTCACAAAATTGTTATGTGTGGTTCCCCACTCGCGCCCATTAGTATCCAAGGTCTTTGTTTCAGGCGTCATTCACTCTGTTTACAAACTATTTGTCGCCACACTTTTCTGTCCTGGCATACTACTCTAGCTTCCTTCACGTCCATGCATTTTTTCATATAAGCTCTCGTGTTTCTATGGCTTCTTATGTCTCTTCGTATTAATGTCTCATTCACAGATTCTTTCGTCGGTCTACCTCTGGGCAGTCTGCCATTAACTTTACCTTTATACACTTGTTTGGTCAGTCGTTCATCTTTCATTTTTTCAACATGTCCGAACCATATTAACTGCTTTCTTTTATGTGTCAACTATTGTCTCTTTTGCACCACATTCTTTGAGGATTATCTCGTTTCGGACTTTGTCCATCAGTCTTTTTCCCGTATATTGTACGCAGAGATTTCATGCCAATCGCGTTAATTTTACTCTTGTGCTTTTCTTGACAGGTCCATGTCTCGTTACCATATAGTACAGTCGGTACAAATCTAGAATTATGTATGGCCATTTCAGCTTTCTTTGATATGTTTTTATTTCTGAGAATGGACCCTGCTCTACCGATAACCTTCTCAACCTCATTTATGCGCCTATCTAAGCTTCATGTTTGTATTAAATTTATTCAATATTCTTTGCAAGTCCTGGATTGATTCTGCCCTTACAATCTTGTCATCTGCGAAAGCTAACCCACGCACCTTCACTGTTTCGAGATCTACTATGTTTAATTTGTACAATTACGTTAAGAGATTATTTGGTTAAACTAAGCTGAGAATCTACATTGTGAACTTAGGTTAAGTGTTTTTTCTTGAATAAAAAAAACATTTAAGGTTATTGAAGGTCAAAATTTATTTAAAACTTTTCTCTTAGTTAAGTATTAGTTAGTCAGACTCGGTAGCACTCTAGTTTCTTTGAATAGTAGTGAAGTTGAAATCATTAGCTACTTGAATTATTGATAGATGGCGCTGCTATAGATTTAGTAAATCTGTTAAGTATCGTTCCTCATAGCGCTGGATATTTACAGACCATGTCGGGTTGCTTTAAAAATCCCATGTAGTTCAGCGATGAACTTTACAAACTTTGTTGGGTTGAATTCAAAATCTAAAATATAGCTCGCTATCGTTCTTTGCAGTGCTGGACTTCTGCAAACGTCGTTGGGTTGAATTCAAATTTCATGCTCTTGGTACTCATTCAATTTAGCCTAAATTCCCTTAAATTGATTAAATTTATTAGATAGAATTTGTGTTAAAATTTTTTTATCATTTTTATTCTTCAATCTAATTCAAACAGCCATCCAAACAAGAAATGTAGTAAATACATTTTGGACAAATCACCTGGGGAACTAACCTCAAATTTCTATTATTTACTACGCCTGAGAAAATTCTTTTTTGCTTCTGGTAAAACTTTTAAATTGCTACCCCTCCTCAAATTTATATTTTCCACATGCAACTTTTAATTTACCACAAATTTAACTGACTTGACGCTAGCGCCATCTGTTTCCAGTAACAACTTATCGACTGGTGATTTCTTAGCACGGATGCAAACCCAAATCGTCAGTCGGTGAATGACCAATCATTGTTTGACCAGAATTTAGCTAGGAACAGAACCGTGTTATAGAAGCCGTTGAAACAGTACCTTACAGCCTCATATGTCGTACAAGTGTACAACACATATAACTCTATGTACTGTAAAATACTACTGCGTATCCGTATAGATCTAGAATTCAGGTATAGATTACATATCCAATATCAACGGTTCTTAAAATTTGTTGCAGGAAAGAGCCCTACGTGCACCGAACCTTATAGAAACTGCAACCGATCTTTGAAGAATGTAAGTAGAGTAGGGGTAATGGAGTATAAAAGGAGCATCAGGTTTCAGTGGCTTCAGTCTATCATCGAACACAGTGCAAACTTAGTCATCTGTTGAAAGTTCTAGTGAAAATAAAAAAAAGTGTCTTTGAAGAAAAAAGATCTAAAAATGATCAACTCACTTGGCCGTATGGATGGGTTCATTCCTACGAAACTACTGTCTGACGTGACCCTTAAGAAGAAGTATACCGTTTCCAAGTTTCCGTAAAGTTCAACCCAAGTATGGTACCAGGATTGTGGTTGAGCTGGAAACCAGTTTGCAGTATTCCTACCTAGCAGAATCATGAAAGTGTTCGAGGAAGCTATTTGTGAGGATACGTTTGAGAAGATGTAGGAAGCAACCAACAATGAAAAACTCTACTTCTGAACTCAACTGCGCGGCCCTATATATCTTACCTAAATTCGAGAAAGAACGGTCGAATTTTCCAGACGGGGTTTTTGCTTTTGAGAATCCATGCATCGAAATATCTACAAGCCTCGATCGTTCGCTCTCGAATTTATCTAGCGATTACACATCAAATATCGGTGTTTCTAGCAACTTGATGCAGGTAGAGCCGCGCCTGCAACGAACCCTGTGGAAACTTCGATCAATCTTTTTGGAATGTAGGCATGTGTTTTCCAGCGCTGTTGGCAGCTAGTGTGGCGGTCCGTCTAGAAGCCACCAATGGATCTTTCCTAGCATAATGACTAGAACTCATATCCTGTATCCATACTTCTTTCCTTATGTCTTGAGCCTTCTCGAAAATTCATTGTATAGAAAATCGTCAGAAATCACCACGTCTTACAGGTGCAAATTAAGAATATATCAATTCATCTTTTCTGCAAAGCAGTTAGAGACTATGTCCAATATCGATGCTTCTCGAAAGTTTACGGATATTAAAAACATCCACTGCGAAAAAATTTGGTGTGAATTTATATCCTGCGACGATGGAAATAATTCGATCGGTCCGGCACAGACTGGCAGAATTCTGTAAAAATACATATTTTTCTTCTCAACCTGCGTCCGCCATTAAGAAATACATGCAGGATGTAAATTTCCCGTCGTCGACCGTGAAATTACGTGCAGGTTCCTGATTAACAAATTTTACTGACTCTTCTCTGATTTGCAGGTTTTCTCTACAAAACAACGTAATCAAGAATGCAAACGAACGAAATGCAAACCCATTGGTAAGAGGCCGTTCGGGCGTCTCCGGAACTCGTCGTTTAGCACGACTTACACTCGCCAAAATTCGTCAAAAATTACACATGCTTTCGTAGACTTAAAGTCCCAAGTAAATTGATCACCTTACGTAAACCTACTATGTCCCACGACAATCGAATAATTTCCATCATCAGACGTAGTAATTTTACAGTCGACTGCAAATAGAACAACCTTCGTTCTATTTTCACATTGTTACCTGAAGTACAATCACAGTAGATTGCAAATAAGTACTGTAGTATCGTAAATTAATCAGGTTATACATTGTAATTTGAAAATACACTGCACTTATAATTACTAGCTGATCGTAAATATCAACAAAGCTTTCTTACAGTGTCGAAAGCAAGAGCTACTATTCAAGCCTTCCTGAAACTTCAGTGTATAGAAAATCGTCAGAGATCACGTCAAAATTTCCAGAAGGTTCGATTATTTTCCGGGAATCTCCACAATTTGATTCTTGGTTGGCACTGCAGGGACCCACCTCGTTAAGCGAACCATGAATTCGTTCCAGCTTTCCAGAAATTTCGATCACTGTCAAACGACTGACGTGATCCAGAAAGTTTAACGAGTAAAAATCTAAGATCCACTTTGATCAAAACTCCTAGAAAAGCAAAATTCCAGAAAGTTCCAGAACTTGAAGAATCACATCAGTGCTCCCAACGCGGGCACCTTGCACTACTGCACATGCGATGCATAAGGCGCTTCATTGGCTGCCGTTCGCGCCCTTATTTGAAATGTTAAAAAATACCAATTTTTAAATTTATTATTAATAATTAGAAATAATTATATTTCAACATGTTCAAGTGGTACGTGGATGATTTTTAATATATTGTGAGCATTAGGTTAAAGAATAAAATGAATATTGCGAAAATAAAAAATATCATGTTATTTAATGTAATATATTTTTTATTTTTAAAACCTAATGTTCAGAATATATTAAAAACCATCCACGTACCACTTGAGCATGTTAAAAAATTATTTTTGATTATTAACGGCCATACCACGCTGAAACCCTCACTTCTCGTCAGATCACTGAAGTTAAGCAGCGTTGGACGCGGTTAGTACTTGGATGGGTGACCATTCAAGAATACTGAGTGCTGTTGGCACATCGTGGGTGTGGTGAGCCCACACTTGTAGTTATTTATAACTACAAGAAAACTATCCACCTAGAAACACTACCCGAATCGGGTAGTGTCACGCCTACCCTGAAAGGGAAATGGCTTAATGGTATACATTAATAATAAATAAAAAATATTGTATTTTTTAACATTTCAAATAAGCGCGCGAACGGCAGCCAATAAAGCGCCTTATGCATCGCATGAGCAGTAGTGAAAGGTGCCCGCGTTGGGTGCATTGAATCCCACATGCGCCACCTTTATAAAAGTTTCTTGTCGGTTCGGTCGGTAAAAAAGAGACCATCCTTATTCGCCGAGTCAAGAATATGCGTCAATTAACGACTTTGGGAATGTAACAATCTGTGATTGTTCATCAATGCCCTTACTGTCCATAAGAGGCAGCACCTCCCGGACATGCGAAATGACATGAGATATTCGAACCTCGTTCAAATCCATTTTGATTAGAAGTAGATTTAATAATAGGATTATTAGTTAATTAATACAGAATTTGGGTCATTAAATGATTGAATAAATTTGAGGAAGAGACTTGGTATTTTAAGAAAGCGAACTGACTCTGTAGTTTAAAGAATTTCTAAAGCTGAATTTCAATTTGATTTTATGATTTGCACGCTAATTGGAAAAGAATGTTGTTTGTTTCAGGTTTTGTTTTCAGCTCTAGTTTGGAATGCCGTATAAGTATGAAAGAAACGTAAATTTAATGAGTTCTATGGGGTTTTAAGAAAGAAGGTTAGTTAGACTTACAAAAGATAACGTCGAGATTTCGTGCTGGAATAGTTAAATAAAATAAAGATGACATTGTTGTTAACTAGTTTGAACCAGAATTTAAGCTGATTTTTAGTTGTGCAAAAACTGTAAAAACTAATGAACTTTTTACTGCCCTTAATTATCTGACATTTTTGTTAATGAAGCATGAAATAAGATTTCAGCCTTAATCGAGGAAACGTGGTTAATGGGAATTTTTCAGGAAGCGAACTAGGCCGGGGTTTCGTCATGGGGTAACGTAAGAATTAGGTCATACATTAGTCAAGTTGGGGGTGTAAATCTGAATTCTGATTGGTTGGGATTATGAGTATGATTTTCGAGATCTGATTTTGACTGACTTGCGACGCGGAATCTGTGCTTTGTTCTCTCCAAATTTATGTCAGCTTGGACTTTGAATTTTTCCTTATTAAAGTACATGAAGAATATATATATATATATATATATATATATGTATAGACTGTACGTTGTCACCTCCGTGTAGTTGACCCTACGTTCTCGCCTCCGCTTTTTTCCGTGAAAATATTTGAAATTTATATGCATATATACGTTGAGGGGGGCCTTCTGATCAGGTTTCTCAAAAGAGGGGTAACAATTTTTCATTTTGGAATTTATATATATTTATGATACTGGAGTTTGACGAAGAGTGCAAACTCTGGTTTGAGAAACGTCGGAAGGCCAGACTAAGTAGTTTACAAAATAAGTGCGATCAAACACATAAGAAATATCTCGAGATTAGCAAAAGTACAAATAGGCTCTATAGATCCAAGAAAAGGGAGTGGGAAAAGAATAAAATACTAGCAATAGAAGCGCATAATAAACAAAATAACCCGCGTGAGATGTACAGGGGAATCAATTCTATAAGGAAAGGCTTTCAAAGTAGAACGGAAGTAATGAGGGACGAAAATGGCAATCTAGTAGCCGATGCGACAGAGAGACTGAATTTATGGAAAGATTATTTCGATAAACTATTAAATGTACGCGAAGCCCCCGTTGAAGGTAATCTCGGCGAAATCCACACTGCTGATCTATTAATTAACGATCCTACTGATATAGAAATAGAAATGGCCATAAAGAAGTTGAAAAATAACAAAGCCGCGGGCATCGATGACCTACCGTCAGAACTGATAAAAAATGGAGGCCCTTGCCTCACAAGGCAAATTTGTAAATTGATACGCGCAGTTTGGAAAACAGAACGCATGCCGGAAGAATGGAATACCTCTATCATTATTCCCATCTTCAAAAAAGGCGATAAAACTAACTGTAACAACTATCGGGGAATTTCACTTGTGCCCTCGTGCTACAAGATCCTGTCTAATGTTATCCTAAGTAGACTAACTCCTTTTGCCGAGGAAATCATTGGGGATTACCAGTGTGGATTCCGCCGAAACCGATCTACAAGCGATCAAATGTTTACAATTAGACAACTGTTAGAAAAGAAATGGGAATTTAAAGAAGCAGTACATCAGCTATTTATCGATTTTAAAAAAGCTTACGACTCTATCATACGCGCGCGAATGTACTGGATCCTAGAGTTCTTGGGTGTGCCAAGAAAATTGGTTAGACTTATCGAAATTTGCCTAAGCGGCAGTAAGGGTAGAATACGCGTAAACGGTAGTTTATCTGAAGAGTTTTCGATCCGCGATGGCCTGAAACAGGGCGATGCACTTTCGTGCGTCCTTTTTAACTTAGTTTTAGAATACGTGGTTAGGCAAGTGCAGGCGAATCCGACCGGTGCTACCCTCAATGGGGTAATACAAATTCTTGGATATGCGGATGATCTCGACGTACTAGGGGATGATAAAGAAACGGTAGCTAAAAATGCAGAAATCTTGATCGCAAAAGCCAAAGAGATTGGCTTGGAAGTTAGCGAATCGAAGACAAAATATATGACCGTCGTCAGGTCCGGACAAAGTAATCAAGACGGGGATCTAATGGCCGGAAATATGAAATTCGAAAGGGTTAACGAGTTTAAATACCTCGGGTCTATTATAACTAACGAAAATAAGATTAAAACGGAAATCAATGCGCGGCTACACGCTGGCAATGGGTGCTATTATGCAGCAAACACGCTACTAAAATCGCGATCGCTATCTAGGAACATCAAAGTAAGAATTTACAAAACGATAATAATGCCGGTCGTCATGTACGGGTGTGAAACGTGGGCGCTGACGAAAGGAGAAGAGAATAGGTTTAGAGTTTTCGAGAATAAAGTACTTAGAAAAATCTATGGTCCAAAAAGGGACGAAGAGACCGGCGAGTGGAGAAAACTGCATAATGATGAGCTGCACGCTCTCTACGGGTCAGCAAATATTAATAGAGTAATGAAAGCGCGTAAATTAAGATGGGCGGGGCATGTAGCAAGAATGGGCAATGAAAGAACAGTAGCGCAAGTTTTAAGAGGGAGACCGACTGGTAAGAGACCCCTAGGCAGACCGAGAAACAGATGGGAGAAAAATGTAAGGGATGATCTAAAAGAACTAGGACATGATTACTTAAACTGGATGGAGAATGCACAAGACAGAGATATGTGGCGGTCTCGGGTAGATGAGGCAATGAACTTTCGAGTTCGAACTGCTAATCTATAATAATAATAATATGATACTGGATGTACGAAGTGACCTCCTCTATATATAAGGAAGCGCGTTAGACGTTATACGTACTCACCTCAAGCGATGTTGCCACGTCTGGGAGGTAGAATTCTTACCTGGCGTCCATGTCTCCCAGGTATCTATGTGATCTGACAATTGATTCATAATCAGAGAACTAAGCTCATTCGAAATATCATTAGTTTAGAAGAAATTATTTTTTAAAAAGTTATTTATTATAATATGTCGCTTCAGAGATCTCTCGTAAATTCGTTTTTGGCGCTAATTATGATTTGCTTGCGGTTTTTTAAATTCAAATGTCTACTGATACATGAAATACTAATTTATACTGACAATTAGATGCCTAAATAAATTGTTCAAACAATTTACTATTGTTTTTAGCAATTTTCGCTTAGAATAGAGTTCGAGAGTCGCGTTTTTTTTTTAAATTGCACTTTTTGTCCAATTTTCAATGAGAGCGAGTTGATACATAATTTATGTTGATAAAAAAATTGTTTAACATATTTGTTATTATTGTTGAAGATATTCTCTTTCAGTAATGCTAGAAACCGCGGTTTCTTCTAAAACCTGTAACTTTTTGTCCACTTATCACTTGAAATGAGTTAATATTCATTTTGATTTAGAAAAAAATTGTTTAAACAAATTACTATTGTTATTAGCTATCTTCTCTTAGATAAATGCTAGAAAGTTGCGGTTTTCTCTAACATTTTTGACTTTTTTTCTAATTTCTGATTAATGTAAAGTGATATTCAATCCAATTTAACAACAATAATTGTTCGAACAATTTATTATTATTGCTAATGATATTATCCTTGCTTCATGGTAGAAAGTTGCTGTTTTTTCTGAAATTTTCAACTATTTGTCTATTTTCGCCTGGAGTGACCTCATAATCATTTGAGTTGAGCAAAAATAATTGTACGAGAAAATTATTGTTGTTTATAACTATCTTCATCTATATTATTGCCAGATAGTTGCGGTTTTCTTCTCAAATTTTTAACTTTTTGTCCACTTTAAACTTAGTGAGGTGGTAGAACTAGGTCATTTAATGACTTGTGAAAGTTTTGTTTTGCATTACAACAAGAAGTTTATTGTAAAACGTAATAGAAAAATTTGGAGTTGCAAATATTTTAATATTAGTTTCGGAAGGGGAAAGGGGGGGATCCTTCCTCGGAGAAAATGCGTCTCGTCGGAGACAATATACAATTGAGGTTGGTCAAAATTTGTTACCGGAAATTTGTTTCAATACACACAAAAAATACATTTTTTCGGTTTAAAAAAATGATATTCAGAGGTGTCGCAAGCCCTTGAAGTTTAGTACGTATTTCCCATCAGGAAAAGAGACGTTTTTGTACATTTTATTTAGCATCGTCAATATTAGCTGAATGGAGTTGAAACTCAATACTTCTCTTCACAAATAGCCATAGAATACAAGTCAAATATATTCATTATCAAATATCACCCACCTAAGTCTGTTTTATAGGGTCCCAAAAAAACCCATACGTGAAAAAATGGGTTTTGCGAGTTTTTAGCGCTAATCATGATTTTTTGGGGTTTTTAAACAATGCTAGACAATTCTAGTTTGTTTTTAATTTTTCATTTTGTGTTCAATTTTCAATTAAAGCCAGTTCAACGAACATAATTTTTAAAATGATTTTTAATTGTTTATAACTATCTTCACTCAGGTAAGTGCTAACAGTAATGGTAGAAAGTTTTTTTTTTTGTAATCTTGATTTTGCTTTGACTTTTCAGTGATGGACAAATAACAAGTGAACCTCAACAAAAATAATTTTTGAAATGATATTTTACTTTTTTAAGTGAATTATTTTTGCTCTTTTCGCAATGTTTTGAAAAAATTATTCACAAAAAAGCTATCTTACACAAGAGATACAAACAAGGAATGAAATAGAGTAGGTGGGAGGACTAGGTCTGCATATGACTTGTAACAATTTTGTTTTCAATTATAACCAAAAGTTCATTGCAGAGCGTAGAAGAAAAATTTGTAATTGAACATATTTTGATATCCGGCCCCCCCCCCCCCCCCAAAAAATACTCACGAAAAAAAAGATTGTTCAAAATATGTTTTTCTCTCATGTTTATATATTATTTGTTCATAACTAACAAGGCAAAGCAAAGTCAACCATTTCAGAAAAAACCGGAACTTTCTAACACTTATCTGAGAGGAGATAGTTTTTAAAAATAGTAAATTGTTTAAACAACTATTTTCATTAACTTGCATTGATTATCAGATCACTAAGTGAAGGGTGCCAAAAAGTTAAAAATTTCAGGAAAAAAGCGCAACTATCTGAACGTAATATATATGATATTAATATAGTTTTCAAACTAGAATGAAAAGATCTATCAGAGTCGAAAAGAACATGTAAAATTTCTATGTTGTTTTAGATACTGCACATATCGATTTTTTCCTCTCGATAAATTCTTGATAAAGGGCATCACAGGTTTTGAAATTTCAAATACTCCCATCTTTAGAATGAAATTTTCTTTAAATTTGTGAAATACGTGTCGTCTAAAATCCTTAAAAAAAATATATATTTCTTGCAAAAATGATTCTATGCCTTGAGCATGCACAGCCTGCCCGTCTGGAAATTAATTCAGCCAACTAAAATAATGATACAATATTACATACTTATTGAAAAAGGTAATTTAGTTACACTATCAAATCATTTAAAATCGCAAAATTTGCTGAATTGTTTGGTTTCAATGTTAAATACAAATATTTTCTGCTTTTTTTCAATTTAAATGGTGCAATTTAAAAAATTGGAAGCATAGAGATCTTCTTTTGCATTATATTCAAAAATTTCCAACGTAATAATATTTAAACTTTTAGTTGAAGATTTTCACGAATGAATCATTTCAAATATATTTGATTGGAAGATTCAAAGAATAAATAATCATTCTGAATGAAGTGTTGAAAGTTAAACGATTTATATTTAAAAAGTTAGAAATTATATTTAAAAAGTTAGAAATTATATGTTACTTAGAATCAAAACAGATGAAAATTGTTTGATATGAAATTGATACCTTGGTAATTGAATAAATTTTTTGAATTCTGACTGGTTAAAATTTTAGAGTTTCCAATTCTCATGTTGAACGCTGAATTTTCCATCTTTCTCTTTCAACAGTAGTAATTTTGCAATTGAAATTGAATTGTTGAAATTTATAAAAGTATAGTTGACAATTTGCAGAATATTAATTTTAAGACGATTTTAATGTACTTGAAAAAATTTAAAATTTAAAGGTGAAGACTATAAAAACGTTATAATATCGCAATTCTAAGTAACTGAAAATTGGATCAGTTCTAAATGATTTGAGATTTAATTCTAAGTAATTGAAAATTGGATCAGTTCTAATTAATTTGAGATTTGCTCGATTTTCAACGCTCCGTATTAGAAATGTTTTTATTTTTATTGTTGCGTGCTCAAAATTACTTTATTACATTCTCATTCTAATGAGAAGGTATTGGTTTTATGTAAAATTTGACATAGTCGGTTTTCATCAAATCTCCACGTTTTGAGACCTCCTGAGTCAGAAAAAACGATTTTTACGAAGGTGTCTGTCTGTCTGTAGTCTGTAGTCTGTCTGTCTGTAGCCACGATAACTTTCGAAAAAATGATCAGATTTGATTGAGCTTTGGCACACTTTTTTATGGTCGAAAAATAGAGAACGAGTTCGTTAACCAGCTATTTTGGATGAAAATCCAAAAAGTGAGCACATTTTGAAAATTTTTGAGACCACTTTTTTTGAAGATTTGAAAATTCTATGTACGGTTATTAGTAGTACGCAAAATGACGAACAAAATATTTTCATGACTTTTTGTGATAAAAAAAAAATTACTGGAGTTATAGCATTTTCAAAATTCCAAAAAACAAACGAAAATGAACATTTTAAGCCGAAAAACGCACGATATGAAAAAAAGTCAAGTGGAGAAAAACGTTGATTCCTGAACACCCTATAATATTTTCATAACAACTTTTTGAATTTTTTGAAAAATAAAAAATTCAAATTTTGATCGCACAAAAAATTAATGAAAAATCAAAAAAGCCATTTTGCTGTCAAACTATGCAAGATACCGGAAAAGATCATCTCACCAAAATTGTGCACCTAAAAAAGATCTACAAATTTCTTATTATTCAGTTTTTGATATGACGCGTAGTTTTTGTTTTATTCGTAAAAAACAGCATTTAAAATAGAAAAATCAAATTTTCAGACGAATATTACCAGCTACGAAAAAATGACCGAAACAAAATTTGTTTATCCAAGGAAGAGGTACAAATTTATTGTGACTCATGTTTCGATAGGATGCGTGGTTTTTGTTTTATTCGTGAAAATAACATTGACAGTAAAAAAAATCAAATTTTTGAAAAAACAATGCAAGGTACGAAAACATATAAATGAACAAAAATTGTGCATTCAAAAAAGACTTACAAACCCGTAATCAATTTTTGTGGTAAGAATATATTCAAAATGAAAAAATTAACTTTTTTGATAAACGGCGCAAGCTAAAATAAAATGTTAACTAATAAAATTTGTCGCCTGAATTATATCATTACTTTTCATTTAAAATCAAATACAAATTTAGTAATTTTTATATGAAGAACATATAACACGAAGCACAAAGTGCGCGCTCAGTGTATTTACCAAATCGCACGCCGTAAGTGCGCTCAAACTTTTTTGTTTCTATCATACGGTTCAAATGATTTTCAAATCAAATATCGAGCGCGAAGCGCGAGTGTCTGGATGAGAATGTGTTCCTTAAGGTCGATAGAACCTTGAGTAAATAAAGTTCCTTTTCAGTCTAAAATAAAAACAAATTTAACAATCACTTAATATGTAGAGGTTTTGATAATTTTATAATATTTGCAAACAAACTTTTTCTTTTCATCGAAGTCGAACACGAAGTTCAAAAATCTAGAGGAGCCGAGCGTAAAGTGCGATGTAAATACGCTCGAGCGCGTAGCGCGAGGTGAGTACATAATCGAGCGCGAAGCGCGAGATAATTATATGATCGAGCGCGAAGCGCGAGATCCAACAGTCGCGCGCCCTAGGCGCGCTCAAACTTGCGAGCGAAGCGCGCGATGAGAATGTGCCCGCGAAGCGGGCAGATTTTTTCTTACATTTTTTTAGAATAATTCAATTGTAAAAGTCTATATAATTGAAAATTTTCTCAGCTTGTACTAACAATTTAAAATTCTGAAATTTCAGAAGCTTTGACTTTGATCAATTCAATTCAGTTTTTCAGTTTCTAATTGCAGGATTATAATCACTTTTAATTTTGAATTGTTGAAATTCCAAAGTTTGAAATTTTAAATGATTAAAATTTGAACGCTTCGAATGATAAATAACACAACTCGAATTTAGTTGAATTTTATATGATCTAATTTTCGAAATGTTAATCTGAAATTATTCAGTTTTGAACAGTTTTGAATTGTCCCGTTCTCGAAATTTCAATCTGAAATCATTCGATTTCGAGATTCTTCAATTAGAAAAAAAAAATTTTAATTATGTATGCTTTGAAGTAGTACTGATACAACAAAAACTCCTTTATAATGAAACTGTCCAATTTTGGAAAGTTCCTTTCAAAAGTTTCCTATTTCGAGAGCATCTGATGAAAATTTTTCCGAATGCTTTTAATTAGGCATTATCAATTATTGTTTCAAAAAATTTTTAATATCTTGATATTTGAAGAAATTTAATAACGTATTTTAAAATTTCTTCAATGTTATGAAATAAAAATCCAGGCATTTACAGCTAGTTCATAAAAAATGCACGTTCCCTCTTGAAATATTTTTGAACCTTTTGGCTGATTGCCTAAAATAACATGTCCAACGTCTTCAGTATATAAATATAAAAATAGTCCCAACGGCTAATATAACACAAATTTATTCATAATATTTTAAATTCACCTATTCTTTATTTCCATCTTAGGCTTTCGGTTATAAGACATTTACGATTTTCTTTCCGACAACAGATTTTTCAAAATTGCACTATTTTAATTTGTAACACTTATTGGCTAAACATTTTGAAGAGAACATTCGAAATTAAATATTTTCAAATTAGAATATTAAAAAATGGACAAATCTGCGTTTCAATCGTATACTGACTACTGTTGCAAATTTGTATAGTTTCCAAACAGAAGCTTCAATAATTCTTGATATATTTCAACTTGAATATCGCTTTAAAATTGAGTATATTATGTTGAAAGAGTGCTAAAATCATCCATTTGAGAGAAATGTAATTTTCTTTATTACTAAATATATATAATCCATTATTCAGTTTTATAGTATACGCTGAAACAAATAGAAATTAGAAGGATGATCTACAAATATTAGGGGGTTAAACCTAGATATTAAAATTTAAAAATTAAATTAAATTTTTAATTTAAATTTTTTTTCTCAACTAAATTAAATTAAATAAATTCATTTTAAATTAAATGAATTGAATTAAAAAAAATTTTAAATCCAAAGTTTGAAACAGAATATACTGTTGGAACTCGATTTGAACAAAACAATAGGTACCCAATAGGGCTGTTGTTTTTCCTTTTGGAAGGTGCAATAGTTCAGTTGCAGTTTATGGCGAGGGGGAAGGGTTCCGGCATGAAGGCGACATTGTCACCTCAGGTAGTGCACCTGTCTCTTCAAAAGTGTCCAATTTTCTGGGACACGATGGCGATTTCAAACCATCTTCAGTCTTACAGGGATTTGTGAGATTCGTCATAAATCCGAACCTATTCATTTCTATTTACTACTTTTTACGGTAAGCTCGGTAAATAACAAAATTCTTCTCCAATTTCCCAGTAGAGTGGGTCCAAAATAAATACTTTTGGAATTTGATATGGCTACAATGCGTAAAATTAGCGTATTAGGGTTCTAAAGAAGTATAATTAATTTGAAATCGATCCACGTGCAGCTTGGTTACCCGTGCGCGAAAAAAAGGTTGAAAAACTTTCTTATTTGCAGAGTTTTAGACTTTTCTTGAGGTTTAATTTTCTTTGCATACCTAAATTTCAGAAAAATCTTCTTAATTTTTTTGGTGATTCAAATCAATCATTTTTCTGAAAAATAATTCCCATTTACTTTTTAAAATCTTGATTTTGGTATTTAATGAAATAATCTTTATAACTTGTGGATTAAACATATTTCTGCGCACGTGTGAGGTTTTTAAATGTAAATTCACAATACCCACTAGTCGAAATTAGAATAAAAGTAATTTTTTATTTTATTTTTTTTATTCCCGGGCCTTGTCGATTTTTTTCTGGAGTATTTCTATGCTTAGAAATTCCTGACATGCTCAAGAAAATTATAAAATCACAAGTGAAGACACGATTGTATACCATTAAGCCATTTCCCTTTCGGGGTAGGCGTGACACTACCCGATTCGGGTAGTGTTTCTAGGTTGGTAACTTGTAGTAAGTAAATAACTACAAGTGTGGGCTCACCACACCCACGATGTGCCAACAGCACTCAGTTTTTTCGAATGGTCACCCATCCAAGTACTAACCGCGCCCAACGCTGCTTAACTTTAGTGATCTGACGAGAACTGGTTTTTTCAGCGTGGTATGGCTGTTGGCAAGTGAAGACGATAATTCTATTAAATGAAAAATTCCAAATTTATAAAAACAACTGTAATTTAATTTCGACTCCTGAGTCTAGCGCATTTTTTTCTCGTGTATTACTAATTTTAAGAACTCCAAACATAGAAAAAAATTCTGAAAGTACAGGTGAAAAAATGTATCATGTCAAATACCAAATTCCAAAATTTAAAAAATGACTGTAAATCTCATTTCGACTCCTAGATCTTGTCGATTTGTTTCTAGTGCAGTCCTATATTTAAAAAGTCCACACATGCTCGAAAAAAATCTTTAAACCACATGTTCTAAAGATAACTTCACTAAATACCAAACACAAAATTTTAAACATTGGCTGTTTTACCAATTTTGACTCCTGAGGCTTCAGGCCAGTGGAATTAGATATAAAAATTAAGTCAATTTACAAAAATTCCGAAGTTCTTCAAACAAATTGTACAGTTGTGTTTTTATATGTTGAACGTGGTCGGGTCGCCATTTTGTTTCAAAAAATTAATTTGCAAAGTTTTCCCCCCATTGCTCAACGAAAATTCAAAAAATTTTGCAAACTTGAGTAACTATAAGCTCAGTCTCTATCCTGTATTGAATTTGCAAAACGTTCTTGATGCGGCAACATTATTAATTATAAACAAATTAACATTTTGTTGATCAGTCCTGAGCGAAAATACCAAAGGTTTTGCAC
>CAKNYM010046276.1:0-17926 GCA_932195095.1 Andricus curvator
CGTCAGTCCCACCAATACTTCTGTTACTGCGTGGGGGAGGGGGGGGGGTGGATGTGAGGACAGAGAAAGGAAACGAGAGTCTAATAGATTGGTTCAGAATGAACAACAAATTTTAGATCTTGGTACTATGTTCGCGGAAAATGCCAAAAAAATGCTAAAGAGCAGTCCTTCACCAAACTCGTGCCAAAGACGGTACCCCTTGGAACCCCTTCAACACGCATCACCCCCAATCGACAAATGACGAGTTTTCAAGTATTCCACAAACAATTCCGAATTGTTCAAACAATTATTATTCTCTCAAACAACCTTTTTCCTCCTGTAAATAGCGAAAAGTCACTATCTTTCAGGATAAGTGAGACAAAGTTGATGATGGTCAAGAGCAGTACCTCCCGTTCAGCATGTCCGGCAACCGTTCGAATAACCTTCACCTGTTTAAACAATTCCTTTCCCCTGTCAAGCGTGGAAAGTGACCACTTTCCGGAATTCGTGGCACAATTAAAAGTGAAAAGCAATTTCCCTCTACAATCAATGACATAATCAACAAATGTCAAGAGCAGTATTCCCCCTTTTCAGATATTCCCAAACTATTCAAACAATCAATAATCATTCACTAACGAACAAAATCGGAATTTTTCAGGCGAGCAAACAAAATTTTGTAAATCGAAATCACCATTTAAAGATAAAACAAAAGACTAATTTTGAACTGTCAACAAATTGAAAAAGAAGGCTCAGCTGCGGATTGCGATAAGAAATGCAAACTTTAATTTAAATAAAAAATGGCAAAATATTATTAATATTATAATAATATTTCTTAACTGAAAATTTAACTATTCCAGTTGAAGATTCATCTTTTGAGTTAAAACTTCATATCTTTGGTTGAAAATTTAACCATTTTGTTGAAAATTCGTTTCCTTTGGGTACAAAAATTCAATTTTTTAATTGAGAATGTAACTATTCCATTTTTGGTTATAAATATTTTTCTTCAGTTAAAAATTAATCTTTTTTAGTTACAAGCTAGTTTTTTTTTTGTCAAAAATTAATTTTTTTAATTGAAAATTTATTTTTCAACTGAAAACTTAACTATTTCAGTTAAAGATTTATCCTGTGAGTTGAAAATTCATATCTTTGGTTGAAAATGTAACTATTTTGTTGAAAATTCGTTTTCTTTGGGTAAAAAATTAATTTTTTTAATTGTGAATGTAATTATTCCATTTTTGGTTATAAATTTTCTTCAGTTGAAAATTCAACTATTTGGTTGAAAACTCATTTTTTTTTGTTAAAAATTCGTTTTTCTTTGGTAAAAATTAATTGCTTCAACAAAAAATTTGTATGTTCCAATTTTTAATTGTAATTTTTTTTCAGTTGAAAATTTAACTACTTGGATTAAAGTTGAATTAATTTGATAAAAAATTTTTTGTTGAAGATGCATCATTTGAGTTGAAAATTCATGTCTTTGGTTGAAAATTCAATTATCTTGTTGAAAAATCTTTTCAAATCAAAATATAACTATTTCAGTTGAAGATTCATCATTTGAGTTGAAAATTGACCTATGTTTGAAAATTTAAAAATTTTGTTGAAAATTCGTTTCTTTTGGTAAAAAATTAAGTATTTAAATTGAAAATGTAAATATTCCGTTTTTTGTACTAAATTTTGTTTTTTAGTTGAAAATTCAACTATTTGATTGAAAATTTATGTTTTCTTAGTTGAAAATTTGTTTTTTTTTTTGTAAAAAATTTATTTTTCAAATCCAAAATGTATCTATTCCATTTTTGGTTCTAAATTTTTTTTTTTAGTGAAAAATTCAACTACTTTTTTAGTTACAAGCTAGTTTTTTTTTTGTCAAAAATTAATTGTTTCGACTAAAAATTTTAATGTTCCAAGTTTTGATTGTAATTTTTTTTCAGTTGAAAATTTAACGACTTGGTTTAAAGTTGAATTAATTTGGTAAACATTTTTTTTTTGAAGATGTATCATTTGAGTTGAAAATTCATATCTTCGGTTGAAAATTGAATTATTTTGTTGAAAAATCGTTTTTTTATTAAAAATTTACTTTTCAACTCAAAATATAACTATTTCAGTAAAAGATTCAACAATTGACTTGAAAATTTATCTCTGTTTGAAAATTTTTTTTTTTTTATTTGAAATTTCGTTTTTTTTTTTTTTGTAAAAAATTTTTTTTTCAGATTGAAAATTTATCCATTCCATTTTTGGTTCTAAATTTATTTTTTTAGTTGAAAATTCAACTATCTGGTTGAAAATTCATCTTTTTTAGTTACAAGTTAGTTTTTTTCCCTCAAAAATTAATTGTTTCAATTAAAAATTTTAATGTTCCAATTTTTTATTGTAATTTTTTTTCAGTTGAAAATTTAACTACTTGGTTTAAACTTGAATTAATTTGATAAAAATGTTTGTTGTTGAAGAAGCATCATTTGAGTTGAAAATTGAATTATTTTGTTGAAAAATGTTTTTTTTTAATTGACAATTTACTGAAAATTCATCTTTTTTGTTAAAAATTCGTTTTTCTTTGGTAAAAATTAATTTTTTTAATTGAAAATTTATCTCTTTGGTTGAAAATTTAACTATTTTGTTGAAAATTTGTTTTCTATGGGTAAAAAATTAATTTCTTTAATTGTGAATGTAGCTGCTATTCCATGTTTGGTTATAAATTTATTTTTTCAGTTGAAAATTCAACTATTTGTTTGAAAATTTATCTTTTTGGTTACAAATTCGTTTTTCTTTTGTAAACATTAATTTCTTTAATTGAAAATTTATTTTTTAACTGGAAATTTAACTATTTCAGTTAAAGATTTATCCTGTTAGTTGAAAATTCATATCTTTGGTTGAAAATTTAACTATTTTGTTGAAAATACGTTTTCTTCGGATGAAAAATTAAATTTTTTAATTGAGAATGTAGCTGCTATTTCATTTTTGGCTATAGTTTTTTTTTTTTTAGTTGAAGATTCAACTATTTGATTGAAAATTTACCTTTTTTAGTTGAAAATTCAACTATTTGGTTGTTTTTATTTTTTTATATGATAATAATTAATTTTTTTAATTCAACATTTATCAAATTCGCTAAAAAGCCTAAAAAAAAGGAGTTTTTTTTGCAATAAACAATAATAATTTTGAAGAAATATCGATGCTGCAGGGAAGAAAAAAATTTTACTAGGCTAAAATATTGAGCTCAAATTTTACATTCAGAAAAAAGAGTTTTTTATTCAAAGAAAATTGTTTGGAATCAAAGAAAAGTTTCTTTGATTGAAAGAAAATTTTGATTCAAAGAAATATCTTTGGTTCAAAGGAATTTTTTTTATTCCAATGAAATTTTTTTTTTAATTTAAAAAGATTTTCTTCATTTCCAATTTTCGACAATTTTAGGTTATGCTAGCCGTTTTACACCAAAATCGGTATTTTTAATAAAAAAATTATTAGATATTTAGAAGGTTAAAAAATTTTCAACAATTTTTTTAGTTTAGTTAGCAGTTGTTACCGAAAATTTACATTTTAAAACAAAGATCGTTAGATTTTAAAGGTTCATAATTTGTTAGCAATTTTAGGTTATGTTAGCGTTTTTCACCGAAAATCGGTCATTTTTAAATTAAATCATTGCAATTAAAGTAATTTGAATCTTTTTATTCAAATCCAAAAAATATTATTAATAATAATAAATGAGGAAAGGAAAAGAAGGGAACCTCCAAATCCCTTTCCTAATTTTGTACTCTTTTTTTTTAATTGCCATAATCATTATAAGTTAAACAAGATTTAGAATCTTTTAAGAAATTTGTATTGTGTTAGTATTTTCTGTCGAAAATTAGTATTTAAAAAATTATTTTTTCAACATTTCAAAGAAAATTCACAACTTTTTTACAATTTAAGGTTATGTTGGCGTTTTGCACTAGGAAACTAATAATTTTTATACAAAATCATTAGATTTCAATGAAAATTCAAATTTTTTGTAAAATTGTAGGTTAAACTAGCGTTTTTTTTCTGGAAATATCGATACAAATTTCAAAGAAGAATTACAATTTTGGAACAATTTAAGG
This sequence comes from Andricus curvator, assembly GCA_932195095.1. Taxonomy (NCBI): domain Eukaryota; kingdom Metazoa; phylum Arthropoda; class Insecta; order Hymenoptera; family Cynipidae; genus Andricus; species Andricus curvator. The sequence continues at coordinate 4,044 of CAKNYM010046276.1, forward strand.
TTATGTTAACGTTTCTCACCGGAAATCGGTTATTTAAAAAAAAAAAAAGATAAGGTTTTTATGTTAGCGTTTTTTGTCTAAAATTTCTATTGCTAATAAAAAATCATTAGATACCAAATAATATTAACAATATTTAAATAATAATAATAATGGTATTTCAGTATTAAAATCATTTGATTTCAAAAATTAAACTGTCAATTTTCAAAAACTCCAGGCAATTTTTTCATCAATTATCAAAAATATTTTTTTTTGCTTTTCTTTCCTATTATTTCAGAAAATAGATACTATGAAAAACAAAAATTTTGTATTATTATTAATTTTATACGTTTTTCATTTCCTAGTTATGTTAAAGAAACATGTTTTTTAATTCAAAAGAAATATTTTCCCGAGTGAAACGAAAATTTGAATTAATTTTTTTCTTATTACGTGTATTGGATTTTTTAACCAAAATCATACAAATTTTTTTTTGTAAATTTTGGAAATCTTATTAAATATTCTTTTAGATTAATTTTTCAAAAAAAAATTATTGTTCATTTTTCTAGAAATTTTGATACAAATTGTTTATTCATTCAAAACCTTTCAAAATGTGTTTTTAATTTTTTGAAATCTTATCACGTTTTAAATTATTTTGGAACTATTTCAAAACTTCTAAATATATTTTAATTTTTAAAGTTACTCGATTATTTTCCAAATTAACAATTGTTTAATTTTCATCTGTTAATCAATTTTTTTCAATCTTTTCAAACATTCTCTTAAAATTAGAAGGAAAATTAGAAAATAAAAAATAAATTTAAAAATCTTAAAAAGCTTCAAACTTTTATTTCGAAATCTTCAAAAATCTAAATTCAGCTTTTTATGTTCCGAAATCTTTTCCAGTTTTAAATTGAGTTTGGATCTTCTCAAATCTTGTAAATATCTCTCAAACTAACTCAAATTTTTTCCAAATTGATGATTGTTCAATTGTTATTTATGCGTCAAAATTCAATAATTTAATTTACATATTAAAAATTGGATTTTGGAAATGTTGGTTCATGTAATGTCATCCTTCATTTATGATATTATTTGAATCAGTGAAAAATATCAAGGGGTGAAAAGAGGTGTCGAGGTTGGAGAATAATGCCGATTGTTTTATGGGAATTCATTCATCTCATGAGACATCCGGTACCACCCCCTACTGGGGATGCTGTGTGAAATTTGCGAATTCAAAGCTCTAAGGTACCTGGGAACAACCACGTGTTTGCCAGTTAAATCAAGCGTGAAATTAACATTAATTAATTTTGAATTAATTAAAGAGAAAATAATTAATTTAATTTAAACCTGTAACCTTAAATAATTATTTTTGCATTTAAAAAATCTATTATTTAAACAAACTGCTTCTCCGAATATATTTCAGATGCTGATAAAAAAGCGATCGTTTATTATTATAATAATCATTAATTTCATAAAAAGTATTCGATGTATTCTTGTAAAAAATTAAATTTTTTAATTTTCAAGAGTTTTTGTTTTAAAATGATTCATCCTTAAAGCAGTTAAAGATTTATCATTTGAGTTGAGAATTCATTTTTTTTGTGATTCTGAAACCAATCTATTTAGATTATTAAATTTTCCAAATAGGAAAAAAAAATAATCCAAAATATTTAAATACATTTCTAAAAATTGCTAAAATTCAATAGATTCTTTTTTTTACAAAAATTTAAATGAAAAGAAAGATTTCTTACAAGAAAATTGAGGTAAAACTATTGGTTGTAAATGTGACCATTTTGTTGAAAATTCATTTTTTCTGTCAAAAAGTTAATTTTTTTTATTAAAAATGCAAGTAACTCACTATTACATTTTTGGTTATAAATTTGTTTTTATTTTCAGTTTAAAGTTCAACTATTTGGTTGAAAAATCATCTTCAGTTGAAAATTTAACTACTTTGTTTAAAGTTGAACTAATTTGGTAAATTTTGTTGTTGTTGTTAAAGATGCATCATCCTAGTTGAAAATTCATGTCTTTGGTTGAAAATTGAACTATTTTTTTGAAAATACGTTTTTTGTTAATTGAAAATTTATTTTTTAACTAAAAATGTAACTATTCCAGTTAAAGATTCATCATTTGAGTTGAAAACTCATCTCTTTGGTTGATATTTAACCATTTTGTTGAAGATTCGTTTTCTTTGGGTAAAAAATCGATTTTTTTAATTGAGAATGTAGCTGTTAAAAAATTAATTTTTACCAAAGAAAAATTAATTTGTAACTAAAAAAGATCAATTTTCATCCAAATAGTTGAATTTTATTATTTTTTTTTTTTTGTTTCAACTGAAAATTTAACCATTCCCGTAAAAGATTCATCTTTTGAGTTTAAAATTCATATCTTTGGTTGAAAATTTAACAATTTTGTTGAAAATTCGTTTTCTTTGGGTAAAAAATTAATTTTTTTAATTGAGAATGTAGCTACTATTCCATGTTTGGTAATAAATTTATTTTTTAGTTGAAAATTCAACTATTTGGTTAAAAATTCATCTTTTTTAGTTACAAATTCGTTTTTCTTTGGTAAAAATTAATTTTTTAAATTGAAAATTTACCTCTTTGGTTAAAAATTTAACTACATATTTTGTTAGAAATTCGTATTCTCTGGGTAAAAAATTAATTTTTTTAATTGTGAATGTAACTATTCCATTTTTGATCATAAATTTTTTTTGTTTGTTGAAAATTCAACTATCTTCATTGGTATTTTTTTCAGTTGAAAATTTAACTACTTGTTTTAAAGTTGAATTAATTTGGTAAGCATTTTTTTTGTTCAAGATGCATAATTTGAGTTGAAAATTGAATTACTTTGTTGAAAAATCGTTTTTTTTTTTAAATTTACTTTTCAACTCAAAATATAACTATTTCAGTTCAAGATTCATAATTTGAGTTGAAAATTTATGTCTGGTTTAAAATTTAACAATTTTGTTAAAAATTCGTTTTTTTTTTGTAAAAAATTAATTTTTTAAATTGAAAATGTAAGTATTCCATTTTTGGTTCAAAAAATATATTTTTTTTTAGATGAAAATTTCTCGTTTTTAGTTAAAAATTCAACTATTTTGTTGAAATTTCATGTATTTTGTTAAAAATTGGTATTTTTTATTAGAAAATTAATCTTCTTGCTTCAAAATTCATTTTTTGAGTTGAAAATTCGTTTTTTTCGAAATTTTTTTTTCAGTTGAAAATTTAATTACCACTTGGTTTAAAGTTGAATTAATTTGGTAAACATTTTTTTTTTGTAGATGCATCATTTGAGTCAAAAATTCATGTCTGGTTGAAAATTGAATTATTTTGTTGAAAAATTGTTTTTTTTTTAATCGAAAATTTACTTTTCAACTCAAAATATAACTAATTCAGTTAAAGATTCATCATTTGAGTTGAACATTTACCTCTGGTTAAAAATTTAAAAATTTTGTTGAAAATTCGTTTCTTTTGGTAAAAAATTAATTATTTAAATTGAAAATGTAACTATTCCTTTTTTTGTACTAAATTTTTTTTTTTAGTTAAAAATTTATCTTTTTTAGTTGAAAATTTCTTTGTTTTGTAAAAAATTTATTTTTCAAAACGTAAATCTATCCATTCCATTTTTGGTTCTAAATTCCGAATTCCAGAATATCCAAAGTAGAAAATTCCACAATCATAAAATTCCCGAATTAAGACAAATGAAAAAATTTTTTCATGAATATTATTTATTTATTAAAAATATAATAATCAAATATTTTTATAAAAAAATTGTAATGTTTAAAGTACAAAGTTTAAAGTTTTTAAAATTACTGATTGAATCTTAAATAACAATTATTGAAAAAATATATTTTTGGATGAAAATTTTTGGACGACTGAAAAATCCTAAAAAATAGAATTCATGACTCTGTTAAAATTCCCGAATAATAAAATTTTCGATTATGGAATAAAATTCCCGAATTGGAAAATTCCCAAATAATGAAATTCCCGAACAGTTCATGATATTACTGAAATGGAAAATTCCCGACAGTTTATAATATATTACCGAATTTTAAAATTCCCGATAGAAAATTGCCGAATTATAAAATATCCGAACTGGAAAATTCTTGAATTATATAACTCCCGAAACAATAAAAGAAATTGTTTTTCAATCAATATTATTTATTTATTAAGAATACAATCATCAAATATTTGGATAAAAAAAAATATTTTTTCCTGTTCAAAGTTTCTAAAATGATTGTTTGAATTCAAAATAACAATTATTGAAAAAATATATTTTTGGACGTCTGAAAAATCCTAAAATGAAACTTCCGAATAATATAATTCTTAAATAATTAAATTCCCGAATAAAAAATTCTCGAACAGTTTATGATATTGCCGAAATGGAAAATTCCCGACGGTTTATAATATTACGGAATTTTAAATTCCCGATAGAAAATTGCCGAATTATAAAATATCCAAAGTGGAAAATTTTCGAATTATAAAACTCCCGAATCAGTAAAAAAAAAATTTTCAATCAATATTATTTATTATTTAAAAATAAAATAATCAAATATTTTTATTTAAAAAAACGTACTTTTCTTGTTCAAAGTTTCTAAAATTATTGTTTGAATTTAAAATAACAATACTTGAAGACAATTTTCATCCAGAAATATATATTTTTTTCAATTATTGTTATTTCAAAGTTAAACAATAATTTTAGAAACTTTAAACATTAAAAATAATTTTTTTTTGATAAAAATATTTGATTATTATATTTGTTTAAATTCGGGAATTTTCTAGTTCGGATATTTTATAACTTCGCAATTTTCTGTCGGGAATTTTTAAATTCGGTAATATTATAAACTGTTGGGAATTATCCATTTCGGTAATATCATAACCTGTTCGGGAATTTTTTTATCGGGAATTTCATTATTGGGAAATTTTATTAATCGGGAATTTTATTACATATTCGAAAATTTTATTATTCGGGAATTTCTCAATTCGGGAATTTGACAGAGTTGGGAATTTTATTTTCGGGGACTTTTCAGTCCGCCAAATTTTTATTTTAAATCCAAACAATAATTTTAGAAACATTAAATATTGTCTTTAATAGAAATATTTGATTATTGTATTCTTAATAAAGAAATGAATAATATTCATTTGAAAAAAATTAATTATTTAAATTCGGGAATTTTCTAATTCAGATATTTTATAATTCGGCAACTTTCTGTCGGGTATTTTCAAATTCTGTAATATTACTAACTGTTCGGGAATTTGATTAATCGCGAATTTTCCAGCTCGGAAATTTTAGTGTCGAGAATTTTATTTTCGGGATTTTTCAGTCGGTCCGAAAAATCATTTTTGTCCAAGCTGTAAAAAAAAACTTTTGACTGTAAAAACTTTCGCCAGGGTACATGTCTTACTGCAGATTCAAAATCGAGTAGTTAATTTCTGTTAGCCTAAGGATGGCAAATACCTAGATTCGCCACTGAATGCTCCAACTTCAAAATTAATTCGATTCCTATTTTTCGTTTTTTCCTAACCTACAATACCGACTGTGGCAGAAAGTACCACGATAAAATCTTTCAAGATCGGTTACCATCTTATGAACTACATAAGCCATGGAGTAATATTTAAAGATGGTGACGATTGTTGTTATTGTGTCAAGTTCTTTATTTACATTCACGAAAAATACGTTTTGATTCGTCCGCGAAAAGTCTAATTATTTTTAAAATAACAATTAGGTAAGTATAAAGTTGTTTTAAATCGGGTATCCTGATTTATAGCTTTTCCCGCATACTTTGTCGTTTTTCCATTGCTGCAAAGGACGTAGCAGACGGCAGCTTTTATTCCATCGTAAGATAAACTTTCGCCAAATAGCATGTAATCTTCAACAGCCGAAAATTTTACATGCAACAAAATTTAACTTCAGTTTTTTCTGTGAGGGCCGAAGGGGATTGAAAAGTTGATTCGAATTGTTTCGGTTTAATTCGAACTGGTTCGAATTGCAACATAAATTTCAAAGATTATTGATTATGATATATATTTCTTTAAACAATAAATGCTTTAAATCATCTTTAATGCTCTATAAATTCTCTGTTCGAGCTTAAATGCTGAGCATATTCTCGAGAGCATTTGCTCAACATAAATTCTTGAGCATTTAAGAACTCTAGTCCGGGACGAAACGTAAAAAATCTAATTTTCAATCCAAAAAAGAAAATTTCTAAGGTCTTAATTGCTGAACAAAAATAAGTATCACTGACCCTTCGATATAGTGACCATCCGTCCCGGATTATGCGGGACCGTCCCGGATTTGGAGTACGTGTCCCGGATTGGAGTACGTCCCGGAAAACGTCCCGGATTAGGCTGTTTTAGTCCCGTATTATACTGGAGTGTCAAATATTAAGCAAAGCTTTAGACAGCAAAGTATATAGAATGCGTTTTTTGTATGCAGTGATTCACTATTATCGTCTCATTTTCTCTGTTCTCGTTCGATTCGATCAACCTAATTTGTTAATCTGTTCTGAGCTTTATGAGGTTATGATGTGGACAGCAGATCTGTCATAATAGGGACCTAATCTACCTTTCCGATACTGCTGCCGCCACCGAAAATTGCGGCGACCCTGGCAAAAGTAAGGTGAGCAAACCTCGAAATCCATTGGAAACAATACAAAATAAATTAAAATAATAAATGCTGTCATAATTAATACGCACTTTGCAAACATTGTATGCGATTTAGAACAAATTTATGTATGGTAAAAAATGATTCAGAATGTGTACGACTTATGAAAGCATTTTATAATTTTACTTTACTTTGCATTGTTTCCACGAAGGAATATAGTAAGGAGTAGTATCCTGTAAGTGGGGAGTGGGACGAGCGACGTCCAAGAATTCGTTAATGCTGTGTATTAATAATGTGTATTGAACGAACATAAACGAACATAACCTACATATGCATCGAGATGTCAAAATATAACATAAGGGAGTGGGTATAACACGTGACTGCGAAAACAGCTCTGCGCATGTGCACGATGTTGCTCTCAAGTTTTCATTCGTGCTGACCAAACACCAAGGGTGATACCACTCCTTACTATTCCTTCGTGATTGTTTCCAATGGATTTCGAGCTTTGCTCACCTCACTTGCCACTATTTTATTTTTGCACTGTTGTGATTATAATCGCTTTGCTTTATGACTGTCGTAACTCTTTAGAAAATTAAAATGAGTAAAAGTAAGTACTAACAATAAGTTCACAAGTAATTTTTTTTTTAAGTACCAAGTTTCTACAGCGTGTCTAGCGACCTTGAAAACCTGGAATTCTCCTTGAATTTGTTTAAACCTGGAATACCTGGAAAAATATCCTTGAATTTTACACGAGAGCCTTGAATTTGAACTTTTTTTTTTGCTTTTGAAACAGTTATTTTATTGATTGACGAAAAGTAATTTAAATGTTCTAGTCTATTATAAAAGAAGCATCTCGTTTAGAAGTAATCTTTCTACTGAACAGTTTTTTATTTATCAAGATGTAATTTATCTTTTGTTCATTACATAATTAATAAAGAGATTACAATGCACTTTCTGTAGACTCAATTCGCAATAGAAACTTTAAGGTGTATCTTGGTCGTCAAGTATAACTTAGGGAGTTCATGTGAAACGTTCTACAACTCCATAAAAAATAACCACAAATTACTTTAAAAAATCAATTCGTCTGAAAAATAGTTATAAAATAATAAAAACCATATTGCCTATTTATAACGCAAAATAAAGTCGCGAATAATATATACGTATGTGTTTATTTGTATGTATAAATATAAATGTATGTTTTTTAAATATACGTGTGGAAACCAAAATTATTTGAATAAAATTTGAATTTACCGCCATTCGACCACCCTCTACAACCCCCAGTGACGTCATGTACCTCCACCATGTGACATGTCCCGGATTCGGCCGTTGGAAATCTGGTCACTATACCCTTCGACCGACCCTAATATGAATTAAAAATCTTCTTGGTAATTAAGTTAAATGTTGATTCAAATTAATTAATTATTTTGATTTGAGAAAAGTTGGTTTCGCGGATGCGTTTGGACTTGGAGTTGATCACGCAGTGGTGTCTCCTGGTGGCGATCTTGTCAGTGATTCTTGAATCTTGAACCAACCGCCAAGTGGATGGCCATAGTGGCATAGTGAGTATACTATATAGAGTAGACTCATCGAAAGTTTCTCGTTCGTTCGTTCGGTTGTTTACTCGCTGCGATCGTTGCGCGCGCGCGACTTTCCCGAGCTCGAGGCAATAAACCTTGAACATCAACGAGGTAAATTGACAATTATCAATGAAAAGTCTCGATTCGCCTCGTTGCCTTTATGTCATCGGTCAAAGAGCTTCGAGCTGCAGGGTTCAGTCAAGTTGCCCACCGTCACGCAATTCAGAATTCACCATTATTTCACCTTCAAACTTTCTGCAATTTTAAATCTTATTTTCGAATTTCATCAGTCAAAAATTCAATTTCAATCCTCAAGGGAATTTCTGTAAGAAGTACTTTAAGTCACTGTAGTCACTCAAATTGAAAATATCAGTTTAGTTACTGTTTTCCATAAATTAACCCATGGGTTAATTAAGGGGCTGATAGCAAAAGCGGAGTAGAAAAGTCGTCGGAGCAAAAACGAGTTAAGAACAATGCGGGCAAAAACGAGTTAAAAAGGAAGAAGAATAACGAGGATTGTATTGCATATTATAACATAAAAGTGGAATACAATGATAGATTAGGATATAATCTACCGTACTATTATATCATTATATTATTATATACGAGACAATCTTCGTTATTCTTGTTTCTTTTTAACTCGTTTTTGCCCGCATCGTTCTTAACTCGTTTTTGCTCCGACGATTTTTCTACTCTGCTTTTGCCATCAGCCCCTCAATTATAATATAATATTTTGTTACAAACTGTAACAAAATATTTATCCCTCCCCCCCCCCCCCCCCCCCACTCTTGATGTACGTAATTTTTAGTTTCAAAAAATGTTTTACTAGTTTACTTATTTTTCCTTGTCTAATTTTTCATTTTCCTTGATCATTAATATTCAAATACCAGCATTTTAATCTTGAAATACTTTTAACATAGAATCTTTTATAAACGGAATAAAACAGTATTTCAGATACAAATTTAAAATTTTCAAATTTATTAATTTATTTTAAACAAAAAAATGTCTTTTCTACTATAAAAGATGGGTTTTTTAAACAAAATACTTGAATTTTCAACCGAATAATTGAATTTTTAACATAATAGTTGAATTTTCAACCTAAAAATATAAATTCCCAAGAAAAAGTGTCATAGTTTAAATTTCAATCAAAAAACATGAAATTTATAAAAAAAAAAGTTTTTTAAAACCAAAAAGACGAATTTTCAACAAATAAAGATTTTTCACTAAAAAAAGAAAATTTTACCTGAACTGTTGAACCTTCAAGCGAAAAGACGAATTTTCTCTACAAAAATTGAATTTACAAACAAAAAATATGAATTCAGCAAAAAATTATTTTTCCACGAAACTGATGCATTTTTACCCAACAAAAATGTAATTTTAAACCAAGAAAATGACTTTTTTTTTACCAAAAAAGGAAAATTTTCAACTAAAAAAGATCAATTTTTAAAAAATGGAAAAGTTACATTTTCAGTTAAAAAATTTAAACTAAACAGTTAAATTATTAATCAAAGACATAAGCCTTCAAACAAAAAAATTAAATTTTTAACAATGCAGTTTAACATTTACTACTAAAAATATAACTCTTCAAAAAAGAAATGATTTCTTAACAAAGTGATTCAACCAAATCTTTCAAATAAAATAGCTGAATACTCAAGCAAAGAAGAATAATTTTTAATCAAAAAGGTGCATTTTCATTTAAAAAAAATGAAATTTCTACCAAAGCGGATGAATTTATTAATCAAAAATATAAAAAAAAAAATTGTTGAATTTTCTGTTGAAAAAGATTTTAGTTGACTTTTCACGATCAAAGTATGAATTTTCAACCGAAAAATAAGTTTCTATGAAAAAAAATTTAATTTTCAATCCAAAACGACGAATTTTCACCCGAAAAGGATGACTTTTTAACAAAATAATTTTCAACAATTATTGTTGAATTCGCTACCCAATAGTTGCATTTTTATCCAAAAAGGATGAAATTTCTCTTAAAACAGATGAATTTTTATTTAAAGAGAAAACAAAATTTTAAAAAATAGTTGAATTTTCATCCAGAAAAGATTCCAGTTGACTTTTCAAAATCAAAATATGAATTTTTTAACAAAGAATAAGTTTCGACGAACAAAATTGAATTTTTCATCCAAAAAGACGAATTTTTTCAACCAAAAGGGATGCATTTTTATCGAAATAGTTGAATTCTCTACCAAATAGTTGAATTTTTATCCAAGAAAAATGAAATTTGTACTAAAACAGATGAATTTGTAAAAAAAGGACAAAATTTTTTTTAAGTTGAACTTTCATCCAGAGAAGCTTTCAGTTCATTTTTGGACACCGAAATATAAATTTTAAACAAAAAGTAAATTTTCTACGAAATAGTTAAATTTTGAACAGAACAGTAGAATTTTCAACCAAAAGTATTACTTTTTAACAAAATAGTTTTATTTTCAACCAAACAGTTGTATTTTTATCCAAGAAAGATGAAATTTATCTGAAAACAGATGAATTTTTAATTAAAATTTTTTTTTTTTTAATAGTTGAATTTTCATTCAGAAAAGATTTCAGTTATCTTTTCAACACCAAAATATTAAAGTTAACCAAAAAGTAAATTTTCAACAGAACAGTAGAATTTTCAACCAAAAAGTATGACTTTTCAACAAAATTGTTGAATTTTAAACCAAACAGTTGCATTTTTATCCAAGAAAGATGTAATTTCTACTAAAACAGGTGAATTTTTAAATCAAAAAGACAAATTTTCAACAAAAGAGTTGAATTTTAATCCAAAAGGATTTCAATAGACTTTTCTACCAAAAAATACAAATTTTAAACAGAAAGTAAATTTTCTAGGAAATAGTTGAATTTTCAACAAAACAGTTGCATTTTTGTCCCAGAAAGATGCAATGTTTCTACTAAAAAAAGATGAACTTTTAAATTAAAAAGACAAATTTTCAGAAAAAATATTTTTCATCCAAAAAAGATTACAGTTGACTTATCAGCAACAAAATATGAATTTTAAACAAAAGGTTAATATTAGACGAAAAGAATTGAATTTTTAACGAAACAGTTGAATTTGCAAAAAAATGATTTTGAATGAGTTTGAAGATTTTAGGGTATTTTAAAAAATTATAAGGAATTTTTAATTTATTGCAATAATTTGTAAGTATCAAAAAGGATTTTGAATATTTGGTGTTATTTTTAAAACTACCAAGAATATTTTAGAGTATTTCAAACGATTTCAGAAGATTTCAAAAGATTTAAAATATTGTAGGCTATTTTGAAAAATTGCAATAAATTTTCAAAAGCTTCAAAAAATTTCAAGGGATTTCAAAAGATCTGAAATAGTTTTGGGTATTTTGAAAAATTGCAATGAATTTTCAAAAGCTTTTGAAATTGTCAAGGGATTTCAAAACATTTCAAAGAATTTAAAATATTTCAAGGAATTTTTAATGGATTTCAATAATTTGAAAGAATTCCAAAGGATTTTGAAAAAGTTTAAAGATTTTAGGGTATTTTAAACAGTTTGAAAGTATCAAAAAGGATTTTAAATATCTTGTGTTATTTTTAAAACTTCCAAGGATATTTTAGAGTATTTCAAGCGATTTCAAAATATTTAAAGTATTTTAGGGTAATTCTAAAAATTGCAATGAATTTTCAAAAGCTTCAAAAAATTTCAAGGGATTTCAAAAGATCTGAAATATTTTAGGGTATTTTGAAAAATTGCAATGAATTTTCAAAAGCTTCAACAAATTTCAAGGGATTTCAAAAGATCTGAAATATTTTTGGGTATTTTGAAAAATTGCAATGACTTTTCAAAAGCTTCAAAAAATTTTAAGAGATTTCAAAAGATCTTAAATATTTCAGGGTATTTTGAAAAATTGCAATGAATTTTCAAAAGCTTCAAAAAATCCCGAGGGATTTCAAAAGATCTTAAATATTTTAGGGTATTTTGAAAAACTGCAATGAATTTTCGAAAGCTTTTAAAATTGTCAAGGGATTTCAAAAGATTTCAAAGGACTTAAAATATTTAAAGGAATTTTGAAAGATTCCAAGGAGTTGTTAATGGATTTCAATCATTTGAAAGAATTCCAAAGGATTTTGAAAAAGTTTAAAGATTTTAGGGTATTTTAAATAATTTGAAAGTATCAAAAAGGATTTTAAATATTTTGTGTTATTTTTAAAACTTCCAAGGATATTTTAGAGTATTTCAAACGATTTCAAAAGATTTCAAAAGATTTGAAATATTGTAGGCTATTTTGAAAAATTGCAATGAATTTTCAAAAGCTTCAAAAAATCCCAAGGGATTTCAAAAGATCTTAAATATTTTAGGGTATTTTTAAAAATTGCAATAAATTTTCAAAAGCTTTTTAAATTGTCAAGGGATTTCAAAAGATTTCAAAGGATTTGAAATATTTTAGGGTTTTCAAAACATTTCAAAGGAGTTCCAACTCATTTCAGTAATTTCTTTGGATTTCAAAGAATGTTAAATATTTATGGGTATTTTCAAAGATTTCAAGGCATTTTCAAGTGATTTAAAAAAATATAAGGGATTGGAAAAGATTTCGAAGGATTTTAAATAATTTAGGGTATTTTTGAAGCTTCCAAGGATATTTAAAAGGATTTCAAATGATTTCAAAAGATTTTAAATATTTTTAAAAATGGCAATGAATTTTTAAAAGCTTTTAAAAAATTCAATGGATTTCAAAGGATTTGCAATTATTTAGGGTTTTTAAATTTCAAAGGATTTTCAATTGATTTCAGTAATTTGCTTGGATTTCAAAGAATTTAAAATATTTTTGGGTATTTTCAAAGTTTTTAAGGCATTTTCAAGTAATTTAAAAAAATTTAAGGGATTTGAAAAGATTTCGAAGGATTTTAAATATTTTAGGATATTTTAAAGGATTTCCAATGATTTCAAAATATTTGAAATATTTTAGGACATTTTTAAAAATTGCAATGAATTTTAAAAAGCTTTTAAAAATTTCACGGGATTTCAAAAGATTTCAAAAGATTTCAAAGGATTTGAAATACTTTAGGGTTTTCAAAACATCCAAGGATTTTCAATTGATTTCAGTAATTTCCTTGGATTTCAAAGAATTTTAAATATTTTTGGGTATTTTCAAAGATTTCAAGGCATTTTCGAAAGATTTAAAAAAATTCAAAGGATTTGAAAAAATTTTGAAGGATTTGAAATATTTTAGGGTATTTTCAAAAATTGCAATTTTACAATGAATTTTCAAAAGCTTTACAAAATTTCACGGGATTTCAAAAGATTTCAAAGGATTTCGAGTATTTTAGGGTTTTTAAAAAATTTTAAAGGATTTTCAATTGATTTCAGTAATTTCCTTGGATTTCAAATAATTTTGAATATTTAAGGGTATTTTCAAAGATTTCAAGGCATTTTCGAAAGATTAAACAAAATTAAGGGATTTGAAAAGATTTCGAAGGAAGTGAAGTATTTTAAGGTATTTTTCAATCTTTCAAGGATATTTTAAAGAATTTCAAACGATTTTTTAAAAAGATTTGAAATATTTCAGGGTATTTTTAAAAATTGCAATGAATTTTCAAAATCTTTAACAAATTTGAAGGGATTTCAAAAATTTTCAAAAGATTTGAAATATTTTAAGGTTTTTAAGACATTTTAAAGGATTTTCAATTGATTTCAGTAATTTCCTTGGATTTCAAAGAATTTTAAATATTTTTGGGTATTTTCAAAGATTCCAAGGCATTTTCAAAAGAGTTATA